>JBAMYA010024468.1:0-16455 GCA_037176975.1 Arrhamphus sclerolepis | reverse complement strand
TGTTATTAATCCAAAAAGCCATATTCTCTGTCTTTCTGTTAAATGTCAAAACTGTTTATTTCTTTAACTAAGTGTGCAGAGAGCTGATTATAATGTAGCATGAAAATAGTAAACACTAAGGTCAACTGCTGCCACTGATTTAGAGAGGGACAACTGGGTTATAACAACAGGACATTTAAAATGTAACTGCTGATGCAAAACTATATGTGAATATTTCAAATGTGCCTAAAGAACAATACTAAATATCTGCCATCACAGCTGTTTAATGTTGGCAAAATTCTTCCACTAGTGCCTCACAATATCTGTGCAAATGTAATCTTCCTGATCTCATTGCAAAACATGAAATAGTCACAATGAAAATATTTTCATTTGCAATATGGAAACATGAAAACATATATGCTAACTAAAATAAATGTTGCTTTCTTTCATTTGTGCCCGCACCTCATGTGTGAGTAAGTCAGACTCATCTCAGGGTAATGTGCCGTAGAAATGTTTAAAAAGAGTAAGATATCTTAGGAATTGCCTGTAAGCATTTGAAATTCATATTAAAACAAACAACCAAGAATGAAAGTTAAACCTAAGGCATATCCATTCAAACCAGCCATAAATCTTCCAGTCTTGGATAAAACAGGCTAAGGTGTGGATGTTCGCATGTGTAACCTGAACAGGAAATATGAGGTAAAAGAAGGACGAGAGTCCATTTTCTCTTGTAAAAGCATCAATATCCTGCTATCATCACACAGCAGACAGTTGTTTTATTAATCCTAGAAAAATGTTGAATATTGGACCTTTGAGGGAGGTAGTTTTCAATGCCTATATCTCTAAATATAGATTAGGATTTCAATTGCATTTTTAATGAGTCAACCTAGCAAAACCAGTAAAACTGGACACAGTGACTGAAAACGAAAGTGAACTTCGTAGTTGTTTGCACTGGAGGTGAAGTGATTTTCAAGGGGATTAAAGCAATTTTCAATTCAATTCAGTATTATCTAATTAAACCCTGAAAGGAAATGTCACATTGCAGTAGCACCAGCACCAAACCCATCCAGTCCCTACAGATTGTCTTTTTCTCTGATAATCAAATCTTCTGTTGTCATGTATGTGATTCTTTTAATTTATTTCCATGTTCAGGTTCACAGAAAAATGAACTCAATATGTACAGATCATTTTATTCACTATAGGTTTTCAAGCTGATTACATACAGTTAAAGTGTTAGCAAACCGTCATGAGTAGTACTCATGTGAAAAGCACAAAGACAGGAACCAAAAAGTCAACTCCATCTCTGCCATCTTATAGCGAGAAGGATGGGTTTTCAAATACTTTACACTGAAGTTCAGCTTTCGAAGCAGTACTCCATGACAGTATGGTTTAGCAGTTTGTCAATACGCCATTCATCACTTGCCAGTATATCAGTACTGCGCTTCAGAGCAGTGATGTATTTCAAGAGTTTGAAGCTGATTTTGATATACAACTTAAATTTTGAGGTTCTTCCTGTTCACGCAGGAATGCTTACGGTTTTTATCGCATAGTGTCTGATCTGACTCTCAGTCCTGTCTGCAAATCATCCTGTATAACTTTCAGCTTCTCACTGTCTGTTCTATGAAGAGGACTTAACTTTCTACTTCTCTCCTCCTCCTCAGAAACAAAGTAAAAAGAAAAGCTTATTTTATCTTCTTTCCTTATGACATCATTCAATCATCAGATTTTTCTGCTTATTGCCTGGACAGACATCCAGCAGACACATCCTTTATCCACAAAGTTTGTTCCACTTCTTAGGTTGAAGTGATGATGCAGCAGGGAGGAATGTTTACACACTGCTCTGTAAGCAACTTTATGGACAACTTCAGTCAGAAAGTTGTTTAGACTCAAAAACACAGTCCTCTTTTGATTTTTATTAAGGATAATGTGGAAAATTCAGAGCAATCAACACATACCCACTGATCCTTTTCTATCTGCCCATTAACCCCCCTGCACTCATTTATTCATCCCTCACTCTTTCACTGCAGTTAGAGATTTGTTGAGTGGGCACAATGTTCGCACAAGGACAAGAAATTGTATGTCACACTGAATTAGCAAAGTAGTGAAGTGCTGTTATGAAACATCGCTCAGGAGATCACAGAGAAGAAAAATCTCCCCTTGATAGAAACACAACAGAGCTTCAAGTTCAAGTTGATCCCCCACCCACATGCATGTAATTCTTGGATGAACTTGGCCCTGGAACATTTTATTCCAGGACACTGAGTTAAATAGACAACATTCCACAAAACATACTATTCCATTAATCACCTGATGTCATTATCACCCTAGAAATCATTTGCCCACTTGTCCAGTATTCTTTCATCTTGAATGAATGGCTTAATAATTTTGTAAAATGACAGAAGGAATCAAGGATTTATGCAATCCTGGCTGCAAGTGCGTAGTCAGAGGGCCACTCTATTCTTTCCATCGCATGCCATCATCTCAGCATGTTTACTCACATGTAAATCAAAGGCTCATTTAACCGAGCGAAGGCGGGGTGGTTGGGGGTCGAAGGGAGCGTGGCCACTGAAGTAATAGAACTCAAATGAAATGATGATAGATAGCAAAACATCAAGCCAATTCTCTCTTTCTCCTAGGAGGTTATACTCATTCCAAATGACTGTGGAAAGAGTGGGGTGTCAGTGTAAAAAACAAAACAAAAAAAAACAACAAAACTTAAAGTTTAGCTACACTCTGTTGGTGTCAGGTTTGAGGTGTGGTGAGGTGAGGATCAAAATGCTGGAGAGTGTGAGGCAGGATTAGTCCAACAAAGAAATATTTTAGTATTTAGATGAAACTCCAAATTATTCAGAACAGCAAGATCTAAAAATGAGACGAGAACCAGGATAAAACATGAATCAAAAACAAGAGAAAACAGAGCCAGGGAAAAAAACAATGTGGACCAGCAAGAGGAAAGAGAAAGACAAGTTAACAGAAACAGAACAAGACGTGGGCAACATGAGTTAAGACTCAAGAACACAAACACTAAACAAAACCCAGATAGTTCAAAAGAAAAAAAAAAAGTCCAAAACAGAACACTGTGAGAGTAGAGGGCCTGGAGGGACAAACCAAAACCAAAAAGAAGAGAATAAAAAACAGGCAGAACAACATACAAAATTCAGGGGACCATGGCGGTGGCCAGGTAAAAAACAGCACAGATGGTAGCCAGTCCCAAGAAAAAGATGAAGATGAAAGCATAGCATGTCATACAAGCCTTAGCTACTCCATACAACAGATTTTGCTCTTCCTTCAAAGGAAATGCATTCACCACAATTGGACAGTATATTCATGTATTAGAAAAATCATAATAATCCTCATAAATGTGATATCAGAGTTCAGACACATTTAAGTGTGTGAGCACTCAGAACTGAGAGACTAAACCTTAAATTGCAGAAAAGATGTTCTGTGCAACATAGCTGGGTTTTGAGAGAAGTGGAAAAAAAGCACTTATCTAAATATGAGAGGGGATATTACTGAATCCAACCTTGTAAACAATGTGGTTTCAACAAGTACAAACAAGATAAGATGCATGGCAATTGAGGGGTCTTTTTGAGTGGCAAGTAATTTAGTATAGAGAGACGAAGAGGGATCAGAGAAGGAATAAAAATGAGAGAGTACTCCCCCCCCAACTTCTTCTGTATTGGATATGGCATGTTGCAGGAAACTGAAGTGGAATGGTTGCAAAACAACAGAAAATGAAGTGTACAAGATTAGCCACCCAAAATCCAATCTGCTCAGAGTCATTTTCTAAAGTTGACGAAGCCTAGGAACTTGTGACAGTCCAATTAAGAACATTTGCATATCGGTAGGCTTAAATTATTATCATCCGCTGGAGCATAAAATGGAGGTGTGACTCAAGATGGTGTTGATCTACACTTGTAGACCAAAGACGAGAGTGTGGAGCTTGAATAAAGATGGTAAAAGTGAAAAAAAGAGATGCTCTCAGTTACATATATACATCATTATTTCACATACTCATATCTCTATTGTTGCCTCCAATCTTTTTCTTCTCAGCCCCAGTTCTCAACAGCTTTCTGTTTATCACTGCATAAACCCTCTTCCTGTCTTTGCCAAGTCTTGCTTCCAATACTGCTACTCATGTTTTCAGTTTGTTGAAAGAGTACGCTATTTAGCAGATCTTAAAATTTTATCTTCTATTTTACTGGACAGACTTCATGGGTGGGAGATATAGTTGTAAAATGCCCCATTACAGAGCATAAAAGTGTGTTTTCTTTTCTTTTCCTGAGCCTCAAATGGCGAACAGCTCTCGTTGTGGTATATAAAACTGGTGTTTTATCCATCTCAGTATTTTCCCATCTTTGCCTGAGGCCTGTGTATGGTTATTGTCTTATGTCATAGAGGCATTACCAACAGGAGAAAGAGCACAAGTAAAGTGACCTGTCAAGCGTGAGAAGAGAGTAACAAGACCATACTGGGAATGACTGCAGGCTGTGTACACAAGCAATAGGAGACAGTTTTCTTTCTCTTTTTTTTTCTTTTCTTTTCCCCAAACTGATTGCATCAATATAACTCTGACCTCGCTTTTCTTTTAATATGTGTTTAATTGTTACAGTCCCAGTTTATATAATGGAAATGTGACAGTTTCTTTAAGAAAGATGTTTGTTGCTTTGTGCAGATGATTGGGCAAGCATATTTGCCTCCAGTCTTAAGTTATTTATGTCCACCATGACTCTTGTTTTTCTAAAGTTTGCATCATCAAAGCTATAGTGCAAGGTGGAAGAACCATACAGTAATTTCCTTCAAAGGCAAAAGTAATCACTTCCCTCATTCATCATATTTAAATAGTTTTATTTCTTTTATTTTTTATATATTTTGTCCTCCAGCTATTTGCTTTTTGTTCTGTTTTTTTATTTAACAGTCACATTCAAAAATCCGGAAAGAAGTAATAACAGAGAAAAAGTGGTGAAATAATGGTGCGCATAAAAGGAAAAAGTCTGCTTTTTCAGTAAGGGGACCTGTAATTACATTTTCTGTTTTAATAGAACATAATCAACAATTATATCATCCTTAAAAGATCTTTATATTGTGTTAAATACAATCTCAAGCAAGATGTACACACTGCAATTATGTTGTAAATCCTGAATGAACAAACAGTGTGTAAAAACCCTCTAAAGTTTAAACCAGAAGAGCCACTTCTGGTATCAGTGAGTGGAAATAATCAATATGTGATGTCATAAGTCTCACACATCATGTAAAGAAATGTCTCTCAGTTTTCTTTGAAATTTTTTCTTTAGTTCAGTCATTTATACACAGCTCTCTTTAGGTCCTTATCAAACAGCATTTCATTTGATGGCTTAACTTTGGCTTGAACATTGTAACAATGTGATTATTGTATTGTTCAATCACTCTGTTGCAGTTTGTTGATTTTCTTTGTATCATTGTCTGGTTGCATGATCAAACTTAAGTCCTCTGGCTGTGAAAACAGTTCGAAATCATTACACCTCATCTACTGTGCTTTACGTTAATTATGATATGGTGTGTTTTGGTTTTCAAGCGTGGTGGTGTGCATTATGACAAAATATATCCATTATTGGTCTCATCTGTCCAACCTAAACTGTGCTGCCATATAGGCTACTTTCTTTTAGGTAGTAGAGGTTTTCTTAGTAATGCTTTAAAATATGGCATTTTTGTGCTCTTATAATTGTACTGTTGTGAACTTTATATATTTTTACAGAGTCAGGCTTAATTCAATTAAATTTATTTATATAGCGCCTATTTATGACAAGTCATCTCTAGGCGCTTTAGAAACCCAGAGCTTGACCCCCAAGCACATGGCAACGCCATCAATGACAAGAAAAAACTCCCTCATGGGAAGAAACCTTGAGCAGAACCCGGCTCTTAGGGGGACCCTCCTGTCGAAGGCCAGCCGGGTAAGAAGGAAATGAGGAGAATTAGGACAGTGGGAATGAAGAACAGAGGAGATGTACAATATATAGATTCAAATATATATACAATATGTTATACAGGAATAGATGACATAAAATATATACATTGTAATATGTAAAGGTACATAATAATTAGAAAATAGTAATATCTATAGATATCTAATACGTTTATGTATAAATATAAATATATGGTGGTTCGGACTGCTGGAAGGCCACACTGGTGAGCATCCCACAGCAGCATCCAATCGACAGGTGCTGTAGTACGACAGCCTCACCATGACGGCATAACCATGAGAGCATCACCATGAGTGCATCACCATGAGCACACCTGAAAAAGGAGGACCACAGATGTGGATTTTTGATGGACTGGACAGAACATCATAGAGCATCTGGACCAAGAACTTGACACACTGCGGTTCTGTCTTCCAGATCTTGGTCCAAGAGATATTCTTCTCCATTCCACCCTCCCATATCATCCATGCTCTCTACTTGTGCATGCTTGTCGTCCTGCTAGATCTGCCCTATTCAATACTAGGCCGCACTTCCCCTAGCATGAGCTGCCACCTGGCCAACCTCATGCTGAGGTTGAGGGATGGCTCCTGTTCCAGCCAAAACCCTCAGCCAGGACTCCACCATCTTCAGATGTGTTGCTGCCATCAGTCAGGATAGACTAATATCTAGTAAAACTTTAATTTGTCTGATATGTGTTGTTTTTAAAATATATATTTTGGCTGTAGTGGCTCTTTATTGATAGTGTGCAGACAGACAGAGACACTGGGAAGACATGCAGCAAAGGATCACAGGCTGGGAGTCAAACCTGCAACCACTACAGGGGGACTGTAGCCTCTGTACATGGGCCACTTGCTCCAACCACTGCACAACTGAGTTACCCATGTGGTTTTTTTGTTTGTTTTTTTAAATTAGTTTATAAGATTTGAAAATTATTTTTTTTAATCACACTACATTGCTTTTATTCACATTTTACATTGTATCCCAACTTTTTGGAACTGGTATTGTGTATACACTCACTGGACCCATTATCAAGTCTGTCTGATCAACTGCTTTTTAATGTAAATATCTAATCAGTCAATCGCATGGTAGCAACTCAATGCATTTATGCGTGCACATGCGGTCAAGACGACACGCTGAAGTATATATAAGTTTAGTGTGGAGTTAATGAACTCTGAAATAAAACTAATGCACCAGCAAGTGAACAGAAAGACAAGGAGACCAATCATCTGGTAAAAGTTGATGTCAGGCAGCAATTCAAACTGTTTGGATGAAAGTGTTTCTGTGCTTGTGAATGTGTGTGTGTGTGTTTGTCAGAAATCACCTTGGGTTATGAGAACTGCGGTTGACTGAGGCAGCTCTGGTTCAACGACAGAGCGATGTGACAGACAGCACAGATCATATGCGTGGTTTTGTCTACATGTCTTTTTGTCAGTCTCCGTGCATTCACTTGTTTTGTGTGCGCGTATGCGCGTGGCGCCTCCCTCCAGGTTCTTAAGACTTGGAGCAGCCAAATGTCTAAAAATAAACATAAGTGTCAGAACAAGGAGCTGGCTAGCCTGCACCACACTGTGACATACACACCCACCCACACACACACACATACAGAGTTTTTATTTATTTATTTATTTTTTTGCTTCATGTTGACATGAACTAAAAGAAAAGTAAGACTAAAACCAAACAACAAAGTGGCATTAACATTTTGATTTTTCTCTGTGCGTGTTGCATGCGTCTCTGTGTGAGACTATTTTGTAAACATTGTGGCTGACCGCACATTCAGACAGACCTCTAGCATCATGTCTGATTTAGTTTAAAAGGGACACATGATTTAAAAAAGCAAAAACAAAATCTATGTACTGGAGATTATATATTTCAGTGTCCAAACTCTAACGTGGCACAAGCTTGCCATTTTGACAGGAGACGTAAGTCTGAAAATGTGAAAACTGCTCACATTTGCAGAGTATTTAACATCACAGACCCAGAAGAGAGAAGAATTACTCATCCACTCTGTTTTCCTGGATTTATATCACGCTACATTTACTGTATCTAAGATGTGGGTGGCAAAAAGCTGTAACACTGGTTTCAAATAAGGCACACCCTTAAAACCAGGTACCATCAACAGAGGTAAAACACACTGTCGTCTTTCTTTGTCTTTCAGTGTACGAGACCGTATTTTGTGAAAGACAAACCAAATGACCCTCTAGAGGACATGTTGACATTGACCAAAGTAAATTATTTTAAAGAACAAATCCAAGCTCTTTGGGACAAGAAATCAAGACATGCTCAAAATATAAATGATAAATCCAGTTGTTGGGGCTGGAAACAAAAAGAGAAACAGAAGGAAAAGGAATTAACATATAAGGACGACATGCAGTAGTTTGTTCATTTGTGGGTTCCTGAGACACAAACTCCTGTGAGCTCATGATTGTGGATTTATTGAAGGTCTCTTGCAGGTATACGCTTTTCGTGACATTATTTTCTGTCTCAGATTAGGCATAAAATTTTCTTTAAATAACTTTGAAACCTTAAATCCTTCCAGATGTGTTTATGCAAGAATCAGATTCAAAATATGCAAATTTTCAATTTATGGCATTTTCCACTTACCATACATGAGTGTTTTTTTTTTATGTAAATATCCGTGTTAATAGGTAGTTGATGTGTGAAGTGTGTGAAAATGCTGAGTAATTCAGAAAATATCACCAGCCAAGAAATAGAAAAGTTAACGAGGCTGTTGCCAAGCGACTTTGGACTCTTTAGTCGCTAACATTGAAGGCTGTCTGAGAGTGACAATCAGTGAAACTGATCTGTGTGAGAGAAAGAGGTGCACTGAAGGGTGTTGTTTTGTGTTATTTCTTGCTAGCATGACAGAGCATAAAAGTGTTAGATTTGGCAACTATGATCCTAATGGTCACGCTAACCTGCAAACACAAGCTGGCTACAAACACAACACAGTTTACTTATAACGTGGAGTTCTAGCGGTCGGACAACAACAGACCTTTAGCCTTTCTACAAATCCAGTGGTGTACCTTTACCTGTGAAGTGCTTCAGAATACAAAAAACCTGTGCCTTGTACCTGGTCTGGAAAAAAACAAAAAAAAACCTGCAGGAGGCATGAGCCATAGTTGGCAGCGTTCCCTCAAAGCCAAAAACAGATTCCTGAGGACACCAGCAGAATTGCTCGCAGATCTGTTGGGATGGAAAACATGCTCAATCCTTGCAGCTTTGCTTGAACTTCCACTTTTAAAATTAAGTCCTTTCTCTTGAGGATGACTATAAGAGGAACTTTTGCTCCTTCTGATGTCATAGAGACCCAGCGCTATAAAAAATAAAAAATAATAGCCTCAAGAAAAGGAAGCAGCATTTTGTGAATAGGAATTCTACAATATCCATTTTCCTTGTTTTTGAGCCAATGGTCACATCTAATATGACAATGTTAGACGATACACTATTCATGGGTAACAAGACAATGAAAAACATAATATGGCTACTTCAACTTGGAAAATATGTTGCATAACCATCCTTATGCACACACTTAACAGAAAGGATGAAGCAGTAAGCAGTTCTTCCATACAGAACAGTATTTATCCTTTTAAATTAGTAGCATGCAAAAGTTAGTTGGAATGTCATTGGAGACCTGGATGGATGGCTTAATCAGTGATGAGGTGAAGAAAAAAATAAACTGCACAAAAAGCCAAATACATACGAAGATTCCGCTAAACTTCACATGAGCTCACTGAATTAAATGTCTTTTGTGCTGAGAGGATTTTAATAAGAGAAAATCTGCAGTGAGCTCTGAGCAGCCGTCATGTCCTTGACTCACCTCCACTGCTGAAATAAATAATGTAGCTCCTGTTTCAGGGAATTAACCTCACCGTGGATGGAAACAGATGTTATCATGGCTGTGAGCGGGACGAGAGGAGGAAGGGTGCAAGCGCAACATAGTTAAAAGCAACATCTGTGAATGATGACACTACTGTAGAAAAGAGAGGGAAGGAAAGCGGTTTAAAGTAATGTATAACTATGACGAAAATGTTGGCCAAACATCAAACTGGGAATGGGGTGGCACTGAAGAAGCTGATTCAGGTTAGACGCAAATACGACAACGTTTGACTGACAAATGTGATATGAGGGAAGCACAAAGCCCAGGTAGTGTAATTCCTCTGTTAGTGGGGAGGATTAAAATGCAGCTGCTGTCAGGTGAAGCTAATCAGTAACAGAGTCACATACTGGAGAAGCACAGGATTTGTGAATGAATGCACACATGAACACATTCGCCGAGCACTTCAAAACGCAATAGGAAGAAAGTAATCAGAGAACAGAGAATGAATTTAGACATAAAGGTGAGGAGAGAAAGGAATGGAAAGTCTGCCTGCTCAGACGGAAGGAATAAGGAGTTTGGAAACCAGTGAAGCCACAAAAATTCAACAGAGAAATGGGAATAAGTGCCTTTATGCTTCTGAAAGGCTGGAATGAGATGATTGATTATGCTCAGTGTCCCTGGCTTTTCAGTTATCCAATCTAATGGCAAACACCGGCTTCACATGTCTGTAGTCTGTAGAAAGAGCTCTGGGAAAAATTAAATGAGGAAAAAAGCTATTTACATGCAGTGCATTTGCAGTTTCCACCTAATGAAGTTCCATAAAACCACTTGGTAGCTGTAACATGTTGCATTTCAGGCTTTTTGCGAACTCGAGCACTTCCTGTAAAGAAAGGAACGAGTCAAAAGATGCGATACAGATCATTGATTTTAGGTCATTTCCTGCCTTCAAACTACCATGGTGCACGACTGTGATACCAAAGAGTAAAATAACATAGATTCAAAGCAAAGATCTGTCTCTGCATGGCTGACATGATGTGGGTAAAGTGGCCGTTAGATCTCTGTGCAGGGAAGACAGAAGACACGGACTCAGCGTAAGAAGAAGGACAAAACAGGGGAGGATGTTGAGATGTTCCTGGCATTTCAACAAGGAACAGATCAGCACAGACGGCAGAAATTAAATTGACTATTCGTGTTTTTATTTCTTCATGCCTGGACTACTGCAGTTTGCTTTTTACCTGCTTTGACCCAAACATCCCTGAAGCAGCTGCGGTCTGCTCAAAATGCAGCTGCACGTCTTTCATCTAATTCCAGGAAGAGAGACCACAACGCTCTGATTTTGAAAGCTCTTTGCTGGCTTCCAGTCACTTTCAGAATCAATTTTAAAATTCTTATCTCAACTGTTTGAGCTCTTTGTGGTATCCCAGTACATCTCTGAGCTCATCCAGTGGTGTCTGTGTCTTCTGAGCAGAGATCACTATTACTGGTGATGCCTCCTTCTCGTTTTAAAACACGTGTTCATCAGGCGTTTGGTGCAGCAGCACCTAGACTCTCTACCACTCTCTCTTCATTTTACAGTTTCAGAAGACAATTTTAGGAAAAAGCAGAAGACATTTTGTTCAGAAAGGCTTTTAAATTACGTTCTATGAGGCTTTACATTTGCTTCTGTTGGTTTTAACTGTTCTTTATGTAAAGTTTTATTTTATTGTAAAGCACTTTGTGCACTATACATAAATACCACTGCTACATAAGTGGTCTTGTTACTTCTACTGGAATAACTGGAAGAAGTCAAGTCAAGACTGGGAAGACACAGATCTGCAAAGCCCCAGATGAGCGTGAGTGCTTATGTATGTCCTTATGTATTATTTTACATGGAGCTGGGTAGCCTCTATTTATATATTCATATACCAAAACGATCCAATAACTTCTGAATAAATATCACAATAGTTGATTAAATAGAAGCATACGAGCTTAAGTACCAGACTATACATTCTGACATTCAAAAACTTTCTCCTCTGTCTTATTGTTTTAATCAAAAATTAAACCTCACCATCAGTTAAAACATATGTAAACATCAAACGTACTGATTTTGATCTGTCAACAGTTGCAGCAGTGGCTCAAGTGCAAGAGCACCAGCAGAAATCTTGGTAGTTCAGGTCACAAGTGTTTCCTCATGGGAGGTCAGCACCTTGCATGGAAACTCTATTTTGTGTATGTATGTGTAAATAGAAAGCCAACTACCTTCAGTAGCTAAATACGTCAAACAGAAATGTAGCAGATAAGGATAATTCATCTGTGTGTAGAAGCTCGTTGGGCTTTATTCTCACACCATCTTTTGACAATCCTGTAAATGTGTCATAATGATTTTATTCGACATGGGCATGAACAGTTCTGACAATCAACTCTATTTGTTGATTTAGTTTGCTTTGTTTGTTTTGTTTTTTTTGTTTTTCCAATACCATGTTAATTTTAGTTGCTGTTCCTAAGATACTGTACTCTGAATTAAGATTTTCCTTAATGAAATACAAGACTATCTACCTCCAGGTCTGATTGTGAATAAGCAGAAGAATGGTCTTTTGATATACTGACGTTAGGCACTCACTTTTCATTTCTGTCCTGAACAGTTCAGGACAAGTTCACCAAAGACATGGTTGTGAACGTCCTTTGGGAGCTCAGCCGTATAATTTCAGATTATATGAAGTTAGACTAACCTTCTCGTGGTTGGATTTTCTCTGGTCCATTACTCCACCGATGCAGTGAAGGGGTCACAATGAAATGACAGCTTGAGGTGTACTGCATGCACACACACTCACAGACACACAGACATAAAACCTTTTCCTGAAGTGACACTTTAATTGGTCCTGAGTCACAGTGAGGATGAGTGCCGACATGACACTTTGGCTAATAACAGGCTGTTCTGGGGAATGGAGATGGATATGCATGCTAATGAGGAACATGGATCCCATCTAATGTCAAAAGTCAGTGTTTGTGTGTGTGGTGGACGATCTCTGCCGTCAGACCAAACCTGCTCTTCACGGTGTGACCTTTTTCTTCTGGACTGATCCCAAATTTTAAAATATGAACAATTTCACTGGCATGGTTGTAATTTATTTTAGTCATTCACTGAGCAAATAATTAGCATTGATAAACTGATTAATTCAGTCATTTATTAACAACTGGCATTTTATAATAATTTGTTGCATATTAGTTTGGCTTAATCTCATTAAATAATGATACTGTATAATTATGTCATCTGCTTTTTTTCTTTTCTTTTAACAATAACCAAAACCTTCTAAGCAGACATGGGAGACATCTGGGGCCAGATACATGAATAAGAGATAAATCAGAGGCATAGAAACAAAGCGTGCATCTTTGGGGTTGGAATAATTTTCTTAGCTAGAATTCTGAAAATTTTTCTCATGTAAAAAATGCTTGACAAGATAATTTTTCTATTTAGAGAAAACATGACTTTTTCTAAAAAAATAAGGCTTTTTAAAGTTTCTTAGAAATCAGTTATTGTAGTGTAAATCCTCTCTACACATATACTTTAATTGGGGCTGCGATAAACAACTGCAGCAGTGCGTAACAGCTGTGTGGTACAACGGCTGCCCTGAGAGAACCTTTTAATGTGACTTTGGGAACTTTTGGAAAGTATTTCGAGATCACTCTGATTTTTTGGGACAACGTGATCGCTGACTCATGCGCTGCTTTAAGCTTCTAAGGGGCTGTTCTTCTGGATCTATTGTAGCCCTGATGATAACCTTGTGTAAATGCTTTCTTCCTGTCCTTAGCAATCTCCCTGTTTCTATGCATACACGCCTCCCCGCCCCATTATCACTTTTTATTCTCATTCTCTTCTCTTGATTAAGTGACTCAATTGGAAATTCACTAAAACTGACATCAGGGCGCCATCAGGGGGGCACACTTTTGGATTTTCTCAACCATTTTGCAATGATTGAAATGTAGATAGACAGATATTTTTAAACACAGCTTGAATGTGTGTTGTGTGTTGAATGTGGTCATGTTCAAGTTGTATTTTGGTACACTTCTTCACAAGTTTGGTGCAGCCCTGAACCTTCTGAATAGTTTGAAAAGGAATAGTCTGGTAAAAGCAGTTCATTCTGAGTCTGTTGTGTCCTTTCTTTGTGTGTGTTTCAAAGATATAATGTAAAGTTTTCTATCTATGAGTGCGTCCATCATCGAGTCCCAGCTTTTAGAGGTCTGGTCTTGTACTAGCTGACACTCGACAGGTTACTTCCGGAGACAGTTGTACAGTTAACACAGAGACGGACAACAACCAACCACGTTTCTGGATTTGACATACTGGAGTTGTTACTTAACTCATCCAGGAAGACCACAAGAACAAGGGAGAGTTAACTGTGCTGTGAATAGATCTAGCCAATGCTTATACCTCCATTCCTCACAAGCTGGTCCAGATCACCATGATCAAGTATCGTGTGCCACACTACACTATGTTACAGACCTGATCCTGGACTACAGCAGCCAGTTCAGGATAGGAGCCTCAGCAGGTGCAATAACATCAGAGTGGCACAAGTTGGATGCTGGGATAATCACTGGCTGTACCATTTCAGTAGCCTTGATTGCCTTGGCAATGAACATGATGGTGAAGTCAGCAGAGCCACGAGTGCCATGGCCCAATGACGTAGTCATTAATCTGACAGCCACCAATCAGAGCCTTCATGGATGATCTGACAGTCAGTATAGTCTGTACCAGGATGCAGATAGGTCGCCTAAGGGCTGGAGAAGCTTATCTGGTGGGCTAGATCGAGCTTCAAACCAACCAAGTCCACATCACTGGTGGTGAAGAAGGGGACGATCACAGTTAGGTTCAGATTAAACATCCAAGGGACGTTAACCACAATCGCACAGAATCCATTGAAGAGCTTTGGGAATGTTTTTAACAGCAGTCTCAAGGACCAGGTAAGTTTAAAGCTTGGATTTACCAGGATGGCATCCTGCAAAGGATAATTCAGATGAATGATGTCTTGCCTAACTGGCAAATCTCTTCACCTGGGGAAAGGTGTAGACCTCAAACTGCTCACTGTGCTCAGGAAAAAGACTTTGGAGCGTGAGTTCGTGTCCAACGGCACTCAGCCATGGCTGTTACACCTGGCTCTATAACCAGGTTCTGAAACCCAATGCAAAAGCAATCAGCAATGGGATCACCAACTGTAACTGGATGAACAACACATCAAGATCAGATGCATTTGTTAAGAACAGCCGAGGGCTGGATATGAGAGAGAATACTGGCAACAGCCCAGGACTGGCAGTTGACAGGTAAGGTGAATGCCTACTGAAGTAGGCTGCAAAGGAGTTGTGGAGCATTCACTCCACTGAGCCTTCAGTGGACTGGGCCTCATGGGAGGATCAAGGAGCAGAGCCATCAAGAACATCACTGAGGCAAGTGAGAAAGAGATGGCTCCTGATAAGGAGAGAGAGTGTGGGGACTATCAAATGCCACCTGAACACACACCGTGGCCTGATTAACCACAGTTTGGTTGCTTGGTTGAGGATGTCTGATGCTGAAAGACCCAAAACACCCAAGGACCCCAGGTTACATCACTAATGATGGTGTTCAGGTGCACCAGAAGGTGTATTTACTACTCCTCCAGGACTGCAGTACTGTCTAACATCTGGAAAGACATAAAGTAATACTTTAGAGAGATTGATCTGGACAAAAACATGAGTTGAAGCAATGTTGCAAAGAAGAAAAGAAATTTAAAAACAAAACAACTAAAAGTTATTCGTGCTAAAGGTCAATATACAAGCCACTGAAAGTGAGGGGTAAATGTTCTTCCACCACCACATTCTTTGGCTTGATTTCTGTTAAATATGGTGGGAAAAAAAGACCCGCTAAAATCAACTGCTTTAGATAGTGTTGGGAAAGTTAATTTTGAAATATATTCCACTACAGATTACAGAATACATGCCCCAACATGTGGATTGTAACGTATTCTGTTAAGTTACTCAATGTGAGTAATGTATTGTGAATACTTTGGATAACTGAATATATTGTCATGCTTTGTACAACTACACGAATGTAGCAATCACATCCTGCAAATGCGGATTTATACTTTGTTGTAAAAACAAAAGCCTTTTTGTTTTGGATCCACCACAATATTTAAATGAATAGAATAAATAACATCTGCTTTCATTCATAACCTTTGGAAATTGTTTTTCACGGTCTTTTGTTGTTATTTTAGTTGTCAGATGATAGAAGTTATCTTTTACACTTTCACAGATTGATTAAACTCGCCCGTTAGCATTTGTATTTTCACTTCCAGAACTATTGGACTTGTAGTTCTCTTTTGTGCCGTTTTGGTGCCGCTTTTGTACCATTTTTGCTCTACGTGACCAAAAATTGCCTCTCAGATACTTGCTTCTCAAAAATTGATGTGATATTGTGGTAATTTAAAAACTTTGTGGCCCTCTGCATATTTTGTAGACTTTGGTTGATTTTGTGTCACTGCAATTGTAAAATCCTGGAGGGACTGGCAGTGAGCTCTACTTAAATGAGGTTGTCATGGTGTTCATCCATGGTCCCATACAAGGTAGTTGCAGTAGGCTAAAGTCGTTTTTTTTTTTTTTTTTGTTGTTTTTTTTTTTTTTAAAGAACGCCCTTCAACGCTTCTTCAGGTTGGGGGGTGGGTCTTTGGATGCTGAGAGCTGTCTGTTTGCTAGAAA
>JBAMYA010024457.1:0-16455 GCA_037176975.1 Arrhamphus sclerolepis | reverse complement strand
CACACAGAAAGGCCCCTGTGGAGGCTCGAACCAGGAACCTTCTTGCTGTGAGGCAACAGTGCTAACCACTAAGCCATCGTGCTGCCTTTGTAAGACAATCTGTGAGTTTTTATTATCAAGTATGTCGACCGTCTCCAAGGTATTTTGCAACACAAGCCCATTTGTGGATAAAGCAGTCCATTTTCAACTGTAAACTTGCTTTCATTATTTCCATTATATATACTTGTCTAGGTTTTTGGGTCCACTGAGCTTTTGTGGGTGCCTCTTCTTTTTTCCAGTTTATTGTAATTATTTTTTTGGCTATTGAAAGAAGTATCATAAGGATGTATGTCTGTTCTGAATTTAGTTTTGCCTGTCTAGTGGATCCTAGTAGAAATAATAGTGGATCAAAGGAAATTTCTATTTGTAAAATCTTTTCTGCTTCTGTTTTTATATAATTCCACATCTTCTTCAGCAGAGTTGCAATGAGGGTACTTTCAGAAATCTAGAGATTACAAGGGGGGCATTAAAGTATCTTACCTTCCAGTTGAATTCTTTCCACATTTGACTGCTAAATCCTTTATGGCAGGTTGCACACAGATCTTCCCAAACCTCGTCTTCTATAACGGTGTTTAATTCCAGCCCCCATTTTTCTTTAACATAAAATGTATTCTGTGTGTTGCCCATCAAAAATCTCTTATAGATATTTGAAACATGTTTCTTTTGTGGTAGGTCTTTTTCTTGAATGTTGATATAGTACTCTTTATTTGCATTGGGCATTTTGCTGATTAAACATTTTTCCTTATGAGTCATGATGTAACACCTGATTTGAAGGTATTTATGAAGATCACTAGATGGGAGTGAGAACTCATCCTTCAGCTGTGTAAAGGATTTTATTTCCATTTCTTTCAACAGCTGGTTAAGTGTGCAAAGACCTTTATCCTTCCAGCGTTTTAAACCACTGTCCCACACAGAAGGGAAAAAATCTATGTTGCCTGCAATTGGCATTGCTCTCGAGATTGATTGTGGTCCTTCCAGTTTTTTCTTAACTGTTGTCCAGACATTCAAAGTCTGATGTATCCATTTATCTTTAATGTTAATTTTGTTGATTGTTTTTTGATTAGGAATGGAAGACTTGACAGGGAAACTCCTCTGGCGGTATTTTGTTCAATCTGCTTCCATCCAGTTTCCCCATCCTGTCCAATCCAGGTTACGACCGTAGAGAATTGTGCTGCCTTGTAGTAAGTCCCAAAACAGGGAAGGCCTAGTCCACCCTTATCCTTAGGAAGGAGGACAGTCTTTAGTTTAATTCTAGATCTTTTATTTTGCCAGATAAATGTAGAAATTGACCTATCAAGTATATTAAAGGTACTTACTGGGACTTTCACAGGTAAAGCTTGGAACAAAAATAGTAGTCTAGGTAACAAATTCATCCTAACTGTTTCAATTTTCCCCAACAGTGAGAGTGGAGGTACCTCCCATCTTTTTATGACGTTTTTTTCTTGACTGATTAGTTTATTATAATTGGTGTCAAATAGTTGTGTCGGGTCGGGTTCTTTATAAGACAATCCACAGGCCTTATTGCAGAGAAAAAATACACAATGTTGTCCGGAAAACATGGACAGATGGTGCTGAAGCTGGCGGTTATGGTGCAGTATTCTCTCTGACCAGTCTTCCAGAAACTTCAATATGTCCCACGGGTAGTGTTGGAAATCAGGAGGGAATCCGTACGAATCAAAAAAGCAGACGGTGCCGTCCTTTTCCAGAGTCAGAGATAGCCAATGTTCCCCGGGAAGGTGGGAGGCTTGGGTGTTGATGATGAAGTAGGCAGGAATGCTAAACTTTTACTTCAGCGAGGCTAGCTGGTCGGAAGCCCACACCCACACTTATCCATTCTTTATTTATTTAGTAATAGCCCAGTAGCACCTGTCTTTTAGCATTGATCTCCAGAACAGAATTGTAACAAGCGTAGACGATGAGCACCATAGTGTGAGGCAGAGGAACTCTGAATCACATCTCCGATCTCAAATTTCCATTGGTAATGGGTGACAGGGCATTGCTGTCCTCTGTCGGTTCGAGATTGAAAACAAACAGAGCATAATCTTGGTTAAATTCCTGACGATCTATACTCAGAGGTAAATCTTTAAGGTGTCTCCCTGTTGCAGCGAAAATGTTGTAAAACTCTCTGACCGATCTCCCTTGATTAAACTGGGGCTGAAAGGCCTTAGCAGGAATCTGTCTGCCGTCCTGGCAGAGTGCCAAGTACTCCACGTCATTATGTCTAAAATTAAAGGTTGACAGGTCTCTCCTCCCCGTGAAGGCCACAGCGTCTTATTCATACTCGTGCACACAGAATCTCATTTTTTCTTGTTCACCAAATATTTTGTCTCTAACTAATATTTACATATAAACACAATTTAACACAGAGGAAAAAAACACGCGGGCTCCCTCACAGGGCTCATTGTTTGAAACCCCGCTTCAATGGCTACGACTTTAATACTCATAATCAACACGAACCAATGCAAACAAACACCCAAACACAAAACCTGGTTCTCAATAAAAGCATTCAAACTTGCACTTCCGTGTCATCAGACATTTCTTTCAACAGCTTTCCTGCAATATCACAAGAAAATGCAGTCATAAGGCACAGTCGCTACACAGCGTCTTATTCATACTCGTGCACACAGAATCTCATTTTCTCACGCGAGAAGTCACAAAGTCTCATTGCGCACAAGCCACCTGCATAGCGTTGTTGCCACCTCTTGGCGAATCAATGAAACAGCACCATATTTCCCACACTGATGAAAATCAAATACGCAGCTTAACACAAACAAAACATAAAATCCTGAACAATTTTTGCAACATGACAACATTCTGTCCTTTCCTCACCTAATGTGCCACATTTAGGAAGTAGGCGTGGTTTGTGAGGCGTGGGAACAGATGGGGGGAGGTTCCCAGGCGTGGGAACAAGTGGGAGCGTTGGAAGAAAAACTCAAAAAGTTTGAGTTTTTTTCACCACTACAGTATCTTTCCAGCTGCACATGGGCGTAAAAATATATATAGACACTATGTCCATACCAATATTTGGCAGTGTTTAAAATGCCTATACCAATTTTGAATGTGAAATTTGGGAAATAATGGGTTAATGTTTGCTCTTTTCAATCCCGTATCTCAAAAGCGGTCGTGTCATTGGTGGGGACAGGGCAGGCAAAGTTTTGCTTTCCGTGATTGGCTCCCTTTCCTGTATGTGTCATCATGATTGCGTTGTCATTGATTGGTTGTTGGTACACAGTGAAAATAAAAAAAGATAATAATCCCAGCCAACTATAACTTTCTCAAACACTTTCAGACCGCGACATGTTTTCTCTTCCAAGCGCTGGATTTCAGTTCTTTTCCTGGGGCATGAACCTCAGTATTCCGCTAGTGCTTCCTAATACCATCCTCTCGTGTTTTGGAGGGGAACACAGAACATTGAACAGTTCATTAACTGTTCATTAACATTGAACAGTTGAACTTCCAGCTCTTCAATCAAACACGGTGGGCCTACTGTGTTTGACCCCAGATGGTAGAGGGGCAGAGAGGCGAAGCCCGACCTTTCTGTTGCAATAGATGCACCACGTGCTAAAGAGACCCCCATCGGAAAGAAGGAGGGTCTTTAAGAGTGTGTTCCACTCATATCGTCCTGGATTATGATTCCGCATTGGGTTTATCATTCAAAACTGTCTTCTAGTGGCAATGTAAGTGTAATTATGGCAAAACAAAGTAAAATGGTGTCATTGCCTTTAGTTTCTGGATATACTAACAGTCTTAATTTTAGCTTCTTTTCTCTTCTTCTTCTTTTTTCTCTTCTTTTTCTTCACTATATAAGACTACCTGGTTTAGTATCCATCATTTACCAGTAGGAGATTCTTCAGGTCAGCTGTAGTCAGTCTTGGGCCTTTCTTTCTCTTTAAGTTGGTTTTCCAGTTGTCATTCATCTTTCTTCCTCTACGTTGTCCATCTGGATTCCCAGCTCCCTCAGCGTCTCTATGGCCTCAGACAGCTTGGCAAAGGTTTTTTCTCCAGATTCTGTTGACATTTTAAGGCGAGCTGGATGCAGACACTTTGCCTGTATATTCTTCTTCTTAGGTTGTCTGACTACATCTTGGACCTTCATTTGTTTTTTCTGTAAGTCTGGAGAATAATCATGGTCAAAGAAAATACGTTTGCCTTGAAAAAGGACTTCCTTTTGGCTCCATGCTTGTTTTATTATCTTGTCTTTTGTTGAGGCATTTAAAAATCTCACTATTGTGGATCTGGGTCCCAGAGAAGTAGAGGGTGATCTGGGACTGGTGTCAACAAGTGAGCGATGTGCCCTCTCAATTCTCATATGCAGTTCATCTGGGAGTCTGAGCACTCCTCGGAGCAGCTCTTTCACAAATCCAACCACCTCTCCTTTCTCACTGCCCTCAGGAATCTGATAGATGTGCATATTGTATCTTCTCAGTCTGTTTTGCACGTCTTCACATCTTGCTGTCAGCTCAATATCCCGGTGCAGGAGGTGTCTAAGCGCCCTCTGGTGGAGGACGACCGTCCCCTCACTCTGGCCCAGTCTTTCCTCCATGCTAACAATTCTCTCCTCATGTTCTTCCAACTTGCCTTTTATATCTTTGATGGCTGTTTCCAAACGCTCAAGGGTTGTTTTATGGCCGTTCTCTTCTTTCGTCCCCTTCTGGTTTAATGTCAGCATGCACAAGATTAATGGACTTTAGGGCTTTCAAAGCAACCAACATCTGCTGGGCTATGGGTCGGATTTCACACATCTCCAGAGGTTTCCAGTTTCTACTTTCCATGAAATTTAATAAATTCATATCCAGCATTTCAAAAACCAAACAAAATTGGTTTAGATGCATGAAATGTTCCATGAATTTAAGGACATTGTTTCTGTCTGGACTGAGATTTTTGATTTTTTTTCCAGTTCTCTAATTTCCTTCATACCTCCGTCGGTGTGTTCCTTTCTAACCACTTTTATTGCGACAGCTTCCCCTGTATCCAGTTTCTTGCACCTGATAACTTTACCGAAAAACCCGAGCAAACCTTCAATGGAATAACTTGAAATGGGCTCAATGAGAATTTGACCATAATGTAAAATGTTCAAACTTCCTGCCCTAGAATGTAGAACTGGATTGTAGATATCCATCTTAAATAATTATTATTATTTTTTTTTTATCCTGCAGCCCTATCCCCCCTCCCCGGTGTGTGTGTGTGTTAAATGATTAGCCAAATGATGGAGAAATGAAATTATATACTGACAAATGTATTTTGTCAAAATTTTTGTTACAATTTTCATTTATAATTTATGGTTAATTGAGACTAGCATTAGGAGACTACAGTGCAGGGAGAGCAGCTGGCATGGAGGACATCAGTTTTAAGGTATAAATCAACATTAAAACAGGCCAAATTGATGTTAAAAAAAGCCAATTTTTTTACCACCAACCTGGCACTAAGGTCTCACTCTTGTAATTTTCTGAAACTTGGCAGCCCTGAATTATTATAAATGCAGTTGGAACTACACTACAACTAAAATTATAGAAGCCAACAGGACGCACACGGAGACTGGGGTTCACCCAGGGCCAATCGCCCTGTTAATGTCGGTCCAACATGGACTCGTTCCGTCCCTCCCACTCACACCCAGGGAGCAGAGTTACCTGACTGCTGTTCCTGCAGTTCATTTTCATGCTGTTTCTTCCTCCCTTTTCATTCTCCGAGGGATAACTCCACTTCACCTTGTTAGGCTGATGCACATGCACTGGAATCTGACGTGTGTGACGGACAATCACGTCGTCATGTTTTTTGGTTTTTTTTTGTATGTTTGTTTGTTTAATAGGTCACCTACCTCCAATCTCCCTGGAACACCCTGGATGCTCTTTTTGGTTTTGGTGTCTCTTGTCAACATCTTTTAAAATTGTCGACACATGCTCATACACCCTACCCGGGCATCCTTCTACGGATTCTCTGCCCACTCAGGTGCATCATCTATTTGTACACACACAGTAGATGTTTGGCTTCTGTTTGTTTAGTAGCTACACCCCAGTCCTAGTTCCCAAATCTGATTTTGTGTCTGCAGGTTCACTCCAAGGATGTTATAAAACACCTTACCTCACACCTCACCTTACGTATGTTTATAACTGTTCTAGAATAATCGGGCGGATCCCAGTAGTGAAGTTGGCTCTGAGGGCTCTGCTCCTCTCAATTAAAACCCTCCGCGAGCATCCTTATTTACTGCAGCTTCTACTTCCTCTGTGTTCTTGGGGTTCAGGTGAGTTTGCATGAATATACACAGATTTGGTTTAACTTGATTAACCATCAGACAGTTAACAGGTCCTGGTCCTGACAGGTCCAACAGTTCTTACTATCTTTCCCATTCAGGCTTTGTTGTCCTTAGTTATCATGCACTCCAAGAATGGCTAGATGGAGCTTATGTACGATGGTGTGATGCAGTCGGAGTGGACCAGCAGGTTTATTTACTACATATTTTTCACAAGCAATATGGTTAATTCATGTGTGCTGATTTATGTGTTTTTATGAATAAAAAACAAAAGGGGTTTTATGTAGATTTCACAAGTCGAATGAGTTTCATGGGTTTTGAAATGTCTGGAAGTTGTCCTGAATACACTGAGGTGTTTGTATCCTGGCAACAATTAAAGTGATGATGTGATCAGAATTCACTGCATTATGAGGTTTGATACTCAGAGAACTGAACCTACTCTCCCATTACAGGTTATCAACATCTGCATCATGCTTCTCTTCTTCCTATTTATTTATGCTGCACTGGGAGTGGAACTCTTTGAAGAGTTAGGTGAGTCACAATGTTGCTTTTAATTGATCCCCATACAGTTGTCATGGGTGAAAAATCTTTTTATGGAAGCCAAAACTGGTTGTTGCATTACAATTCTAACGAAGTGTTCAGACCGTAGTACAAAATGGAAAACATCCTCTGCACTCTGAGTAGGAGGTGATTTCTGACACAGAAATCGTGGACATCTTTCACAAGAGTCATGGTCCAAAAACTGATTTCATATTCTTCCTACGCCTACACTGTTAGTCAGAAAAACATGTGGCCTTTAACTTTGTGTTGCTGCATTGTCAACAGCACAGCAAAAGTAACATCTGCAACATGACTTTGCTTTCCTCTTTGTTTCTCAGAATGCTCCTTGGCCAGGGGTTGCATCACCACAGAAACACCCATAACTTCCTCCACGCCCTGCTGACTCTGTACAGGGTCTGCACAGGAGACAACTGGAGTGGGATCTTGAAGGTACGAGTTCTCTCATGCTCACACGTGTCCCCAAAAACTCCAGCTCTACAGCTGAATGAACAAAATCTCTCTCTGTGGCTTGCAGGACATGCTCAGGGAGTGTCAGCCTGGTGGCAGCAGCTGCTCCAAGTACCCTTTCTGGTGGTACCAATTTTCTTCACCACTTGTACAACTGTTTCCCAGTTTTTGCTGGAAAACCTGATGGTGGGAGTCATGGAGCAGCCCCTGACTGACAGCGAAAAGAATGTTACTGTTATATGTTCACTATACAGTATACAAGTATTTAGTATTTATTAAATTTATAGAAGTTTATCAAATGTTGTTAATTTTATTTCTAATTTAATCATCGATAATACAAAATATATAGCGTTAGTGTGTGATTTTGGTAAAATATGTAAAGTAAAAATATTCAAGATTCAGTATTTACATAGAGATTTATTTTTTATTTTTTATATCTAATCACCTTCTCTGAGTGTATTTAAACTTTTGTTTTTACAGCAGAATGTGCATAAAGTACTGTGTTTCTTCACAGTAAAGCATCCTATTTTGTTAACTGTTTAGACCAGTCAAAATATATAGACTTCTAATAATAGATGACCTTTTTTAAAATATGATTTTACTTTTACTACTAGATCAGATTTCTTTTCTGGAACTAAGTTAAACAGTTTAAAGCAAACCGTTTTTTTTTCATTTATGAAACACTTTAAGTTGTAGTTGTTCCAGAACTACAGTGAACTGAAAGTGAAAATAAAAAATAAAATGATTTTCCACTTTTGTCAACAAACCAACAATTCCAGCTAGAAGACAGCCACTTCCAATGAAATGTGAACAACTTTTCCTTCTTTGCAGCTTTTTCAACCTTTCAGTATTTAGCTGGTTTCTCGGGGGTTTCTTTAAAAGCTGAGGTTGGAGTAAACTGTCAGCTCCCATGAAACAAATGAATGAACACTGTCAGCATCCATGTTATGCCACATAATGACATTGTGGACTTTTGTTCAAAATTTGTTTCTAACATTGTTCTCACATTTCACAAGGAGAAACATTGTGCAGTATCTCAATATCTCTACAAGTAAGAAGAAAAGATCATAATTTTAACTGTTGAAACTGCCAAATCACATTTAAATCAGTGACACATTCCTACATAGATGAAAAATAAAATAATTTATTAATAATTCACTAAAAATGGATACAACAGATCTGCTGATCATAAGTTGATAATTTAATGCAAGTTTGCTTAAATTAAAGATGTCTTCTTTTTTTTTTACAATGAAACTTTTCAGTTTGTTGTTAAACATAAAATTAAAGCATTTCCAGTTTAACCTGTACACCACAGTAGTTCAAAAGTACAGATGAGCATCTGAGTGCTTGCTGGGAATACTGGGAGGTTTCTGGGAGACATGCCTAACTACAGTAATTACTAAACTGCTGTGATTTTTTGGTGAAGTTCATGGTCAGGAGGAGTCAGATTTACAAACATTTTACCCCCAAATAGTAGCACATTCACTGTTTAACTGGCCGTATCAGCATTCACACTGAATTCTGGTCATGTTTTATATCTTCAGCATTCTTTGCACACACATACACACATGCTCATGCAGGTAAGATACACAGGATTATGTCTGGATTTTCTCTTATTGTGCTGGTACAACTTAAATCTTGAATTAATCAGTACTTGGAATTTTCAGTTTTACATTTTCAGGGCCTGAGCACCTCAGTGTGGCAGGCCTATTGTAATTGTTCTGTTTATTATTATCATCATCATATTATCTATGAACTGCTTCCATCTGGCAGGCGCCTTAGAGTCCTCCAGACCAGGACAAGGACTTTCAGAGTCCTTTCAGAGCAGTTTCTTCCCTACAGCAGTAAATTTACTGAACAGTTAAACACTGGAACTGTTAACAATTGGCATTTATCCTTATGCTCATAATGCACTATAATTTATTGCCCATCTCTTATGTATACAGACAGCTTATATGTAAACTGATTCTCATCCTAAAGCGAGGGGTCCCATTTACGTCCAGCAGCACGACCAAGAAACTTAGCTCAAATTCTTCATAAAGATGATTTCATGGTTGCTTAGTGTTTCTTGTTTTGTTTTTACTAATTATCTTTGAATTAATGATTGGTTGATTATATGAATAAATAAATGAGCTGTATAGTCATTAAATCTATACACAAGAACAACTGAAATTATTTAAAATGTCAGCACTGAAAATGTGACAGCAGTCGTACAGTCATGTGATCAAACTGTTCAGCCGACTGATGCTGCCGCTGCTGCTGCCTTTCACTGATTTGAATGAAAAAAGTAATTGTATGAATATTTGTTTAACAAGTACTTAATGTGTCAATGAACTTGTCAATGAACTAATTTCAATCATATTACACGGGCTTCCAATCCATTTTGCAATCCACTCTGTCTTGCGCTCCATAAATTCCAATTTAGATTAGCACCAATTAAAACAAGAATGGATTATTCAGGTCATTTACCTTACATTGACATAGGGGTCGTGTGGGATACACTCTATATTTACAAAGTAGCCTGTCTCCTAACTGTCAGGTGGTACATTTCAGACATTCCACGGGTTAATAATCGTCTGTATCACACATTTAAAGAACATATTGAGAAAAAAAAACTTACTTACACCTTAACCTGATCAGCAATTCATTGCCAACAAACCTGCTTTGCTTTCTATGATTGGCGAGGCGGGGGCGGGGCTTGCGATAGGTCAGTTGCACATTACAGTAGCAATCATGTTTCTAATGTCAATATGGACACACATGGAGGTTATAAAAGTCTGTTTCTTCTACCAATCAATTTTCCAAACTTTTAAACATTTCTAAACTTCCATAGCGACAGTAAACAACGTGAAATGTAGCTTCCATACAGATCTGACTTAAATCTGCACTGCAGTGTTTGGATTCCATTTTTTATATTACTGCGTAATGCACTGCTTTGCATTGTTGGAACGTATAGCCTCTTTATTATTATTTGTACTGTGGGACCTATAAAGAGTTTCTCAATGTTTTCACAAAAGGAACTCTGCTCTTATTGATGGTGTTTTGATTTAGTTTTATTGTTATTTATGCTATTGTAATTTGTGTTTGTGTTTTTGACAAATGAATAAGCCTTCAAGGTCTGTCATAAGGGAGTTGTCCTTTTAATTGTTCTTTTTTTTTGTTGTTTGTTTCTTTTGGAAACTTACCTAGGGTGTCAGAATGGCTAGAGCCAGCTCTGTGTACATGCATGTCACAATTTATAAAGGCAAATCTGGACATGTAATAATTTATGTTGAAATTTTAGTCTTCTTGTTCCTTTAAGTCCTACACATGCTCTGATGAGAGACAGCACTTGGCAAGCATATTAGAATATATATATGTATATATATATTATAGAATATTATATTAGGTCTTCTGCAAAGTGTGGATGTGTGTATTTGGACCAGTCATCGGTCCAGGTGGGCCCAATCTCATGCTATTATGAATCAACCTATTCAAGCACCTTTTCAAAAGTTGTTTTCTAGTGAATTCACTGGTTCAGATGATGTAGATGCAGGCGTTAACTCAGTGACCACATCTGTTGAATACACTGTAGTGACGATAACCACCAATGAAAGGATTTTTTTATTCTATTGAATATCTTTTAATACATGATGAATTTAAGAAACACAAGATTGATATAGGTATTGAGAGCTAAAGCAAAGCACCAATCTAAGATTTTCATTATCACCACTATTACAAAGACCAAAGCAGCAGGTTTAAGCAAAAAGAAACACTTTTGAAGAAAAGATTTAAGTAGTCATTGACATGTTTGTTTGCAGGTCGGTGGTCTTGCTTCTCTGGTTTTCTTCTGATCCTGACAATGAAGAAAGAAGAGACTCAGTGAGCAGAAAGAAACACATCACAGACAATAACCAGTATTTTACTGTCACCTCGGAGAAGCCTGGCCAGTCATAGAACATAATTAACCATAACCAATCACCTCCAGTTGGGCTACATGCATGACTCATACGGAAGTGTCCAAGAGTCTCTATTCAAAACAATAACAATGACTTATGCCTTGAATAAATGTTTTTACAACAAAACTGAAACAAATCATTCAGTGTTGTTCCTTCTCGACTGGCTTTTGTTAGTTATCACCCTGCTTAGGCCACATGTGCTTGGTTGTATGTGTACCCAGTGGCATCTACTGTGGCATCTATGCATTCATTGCCAGCGCTCCAAATGTGAATCCAAAAGCACACGACTAATTATTTGTATGACAGAGAAACAGGATTAAAATGACTGGCTGGGCGAACCTCTGAGTGCACAAAGTTTTAGTGTTTCACAATCTGTACCCAGAACATGTACATGATGTCACTGTTTATCCAAAGCTCTCAGCTCTGATTTGAAAACTTGTCTGGCTGTAAACAGAGAGAAAAGAGAGTCAGAGGGAGCATCTGAGTACCACGTGCAGGAACATGAAGGCTGAGATCTCTCTGCAGACACCTCAGCTGGAGTTTGTTCTTACATTAGCTGACATGATTATTTTATGCCAGCTGTTTGTTGTAAAGACTTACCAGTATTCTGTCCTTTGGCTCAATCTGTGATCGAACAAAATAAGAAAATATTTAAATAATAGTCAAATTTTTTCAGTTCAACAAGCTTTATTGATATGATTTTAGATCAACAATATTGCCAAAGCACTTTTAATAATTTTTCAGTCCAAAATTAACTTCCAACTTGGTTACAGCATGCAGATTTACTTCTGACCTTGCTGAGCAGTGAGCATGTTCCAGGAATATAGGAACAAAGAAGGTGTGGTGGTGTGTTTTTCACGATGTCGCCCTCGGTCAGTCCCTGCATTAACAACAAAGTCAGGATAAATATACAAATATTTGTTCCCCAGAACAACCAGAGATTCTTGTTTACTTGAATCCAGAGTTATTTGGTTTCATCCCCACTACCCAAGAAGTGATTTCTTGTTTGGTTTTTCTTTAGAGTTTTCTAGAAGCTGTCATTTATCTCGACTCTTAACAAAACCTAAACCATATTTTAACATTTTATTTTGCAAATGCTGAACGGTATTTTATCTTTAAGTGCTTTAACTTAAGGATCTAAAGATTCTCGCATCACTGCCCCAGCAAAATTAAAGTATCCCAAACTGTTGCTCTCACAAAATTTAGACACAAAGACAGTACTCTTGTTGCTGCTTGGATCTTCTTACCAGATTCAGACCCTGCCGAGGTTTTTCATCGAGGGTAGGCAAAGGCACTGTGTCCACAGATCTGAAGACTGAAAAGAACAGGGAAACCTGCAGACTGAAGAAGAGCAGCAGCACAGTTCGGTCCATGATGAACTCACTTAAGTCTGAGGCTTCTCAGGAATGGTTCAGTGTTTATATAATCCCAGCTAACCAATCACTTCCATGTGTGCACAAAGCAGGGACTTAAGCAAAAACATTGCAAAAATATTACGAAATTACTCCTTTGTTGAAATCTGGAAGATGTTGTAAATGTTGATGTTGTATGTTCTTCCCATGAAACAGCCATTTCCCTGCCAACAAAGACAATTTATCATTGCTCAACAAAAATACATTCCACATCTCAGTCTGCATATGTTTAAAATCAAACTGGGTTGTAATGAGTTCTGACTTGGTGCTTTGGACTAAAAATTCATAATAATTTGTTCTTTATAGATAAAAGAGAGGAACCTCCTTTGAATTAAAAGTGTGGGTTTCTGGATGACGTCCCAGAAGTTGATATTTGAAAAAACCTCAACAAAGCACAGAGAGCTGACTCCCTCATCCAGTGCTTCCAGAGAAAACAGACGACCCAGGGCCACGTTTTCCTTTTTTTATTCCTTCTTTCACAAATCTTTTTGATTTTTGTGGTCTACAAATGGTTTTGCTTTATTTAATACTTAAGTGCTTCTGGAAAGATTGTTGTGTATATGTTTTGCATGAGATTTCCACTTTATTTTGTCATCTATTCTAACAGCAAAAACTTACTTTCTTGAACTTTTTCAACATCAACACCATCGACCTGTATCTGCACGAGTTTTACAATTATTAAATAACATGAAATTAGCTTTATTTACATTTAATAATAATTTGTTTATGACAAACCACCTTTTTACACATTTCTGTAGTAACTATTACCTGTGGTGCCAATGAATTCTCTCCAGAACAAAAAATATTTGTGTCATCTGCAAATAGTACTAATTTTAATTCTGTAACTACCTTACAAATTCCATTACTATAAATAATAGCATTGTATCCAAAACGTACCCCTGAGATACATCACAAGCAATGACAATATGAAGTCTCCTATCTTCACAAACTGTTTCCTATTTCTTAAATAACTTCCAGTGTAACAAGACCCTGATTCTGTGCTGCTCCATTTTATTAATATGTCATGATTAATTGAATGTAGCTTGTTTAAACAAAGGAAAAGATTAATGTTTTAAGATAAAATCATGGGGTCAGTTTTACAAGGTAATCATTTCACTTTTAATAAACTGCAGCACCAAATGATGGTTTTATGCATTTTCCAAATCTTTCTGCTGCTGCAAAAGTACGAAAGTTAACTGACTCCATCTTGTGGTCACATGACATAGTACTCTTGAGGAGAAGTTTAATTTTCTATATTCGGCCAACAACAGTAAATCTATTGAGTACTTTTTTTTGAAGTTTCTGATTGAAAACATGAGGGCTGATTGATTTCTGTTTCTGTGTTGCTTTCTTAAAATCCCATTTGTACGTCACACCCTTTGTTCAAAACTCAGTGTCAGGCTTCTGATAGACTCCAAACACTACAGAAAAACTGTAGAATGTATGTGTGCACTGCTGGCTGTAAAGCAAATTTCCCTTTGGGAATAATAAAGATGCCTTGAAACCTTAATTTGATAATTACTCATTTGAATCTTAATAACTATAATTTGGAATCAATGTTAACACCTACTGCGATGGACTGGCGACCTGTCCAGGGTGTACCCCTGCCTTTCGCCCGAAGTGAGCTGGGATAGGCTCCAGCTGACCCCCATGACCCTGCACAGGACAAAGGGGGTATAGATCATGGATGGATGGATGTTAACACCAATGAAGTTCAGAAACAGTCAAAGCTCAGCTAGTCTGTGCTCGCTTTTACCCACTTAAAAAATGGGAAAGTGAGATGTTTGACAAATATTTGCCCCCTCTGTGAGAAACGGGGCTACTTCCTTAGAAGAATCTTAGATCCACCTCTGGAAAGTCTCCAGCTGAACTGCAAATATGGTACATCGGGCCACAACATTCATCTGCAGCAGCTGAGGCTTGCTTTAAACTCGGTGGCATGGGTTTTCAAGTCTCTGGCGATTTCCAAGGCTTTTAAATGAGTGCCTGACCCTAAGTTTAAAGAAACATCATATTAAACATTTTTCCTTTGCTTCACTTTATCATCCTTTTTTATTTATTTTTTAATCAACTACATTTATAAGTAATAAATCTGTTTCCTGTACAGCAGCTACTTCCTCCTGGGTCAACAGTGACATTCTTGGCTTTAGAAAATGTAACTTCAAAGCAGTTAAAGCTTTATCTTTCTTATAGGTATCATATCTATTGTCTCTCTGCACCAACCACACCAAGTCAAATTCCTAGTAAGTGCAAACCTACTTGGCTATAAACTTGATTCTGATAAATATTACTATACTATACTACAGTATTTTCCATATTCACGCCAGACGGTTGTGGTACAATTACAGACACCCCTCAAGTGGACTATACCGTTTTATTGTCTGCATCATCTCAAACACATACTTTAAAGAGAGAAATCTTCCATCAGAATTTATTCAAAACAAGTATTAAGGATGAAACTTGGACTAAGATTACAATATCTGCTCCAGTAGGAATCAACTAAATGTACACAACAAGTCCAGACTAGATAATGAAAGTGCGCAGTTTATGTGTAGATGTCTGCCGACAGCAAGGTGATGATATCACATGGTGTGAGCCATTTTATTGTTTCCTTGCAAATCAATGTGTAGCTGTATGATCACTGATCACATACTTCAGACAGTCAGGCAAATTTTAGCAATGACAAGGACAAGTTACATAAATGAACAGTAAGCATCTCATCACATTTAGGTATGACAATGGATAAAAGTTAAGAAACATAGCAAAGAACTCAATTTAACAACGTTATTTTGTGAGAATCATTTGGTCATGAGCTGAATCTCAGTACTACAATATTCTGCATTTTAATTTGTAATGTGCATCTTGCAGTTTTGAGAAAACTTGATTTGAACTTCCAATGTTGAAGTGGGTACATTAAACTTTCCATCCAGTGAGCAGATCTGGCTTTGTTGGATTTAAAACTGATGTCTTGGGTTTAGCTCCCGCTTTCTAAACAGTTGGACATAGAGAGAATTAAAAATCATCCTTTTTGGTAATTAATACATTTCTATTTGTGTAGTTTAGCTTTTATAGTTTATCTTTATTGTACTTTCTTTACTTCAACTTAAATCCAAATGAAACCAAATGTTTCCGGTTTCAATTCATGCGTTCTCCAGATCCAACTTTTCTTCCTTGCCTCTTGCTTTCCTCTCATGCGCTATGACAAAATGAAAACTTTGAAAAATGCATAAATGAATTAAAAAGAAATAAAAAATCCTTATTTTTTGGTGCTGTGAATATAAATGAAATATCTTTTGTTTTGCTGTTAAAATAAATTCAGTGAGAATGAGGAATGTTGGGACAGCATCATGAAAGCTACTTGCACTCATCTTATCAGATCAGCAAGCTCCCGTTGTTGATCATTTGTTTGGAGAGCAGCTTTATCAGTGAAGGCTGCGGTTAGCAGAAACAGCTGCAGACACAACAGGACCACCAGTAAACCTTTGTCCAAGGCTGAAGAGTTTCAAACATGCAAGCCTTGTATGTCCTCACTGCCAGCCATCTACTTCCATGTATAAAAAGAGGAAGTACCAATTGCACCAGGCCTTTACATCAACAAAACATGTCAAAGAAATGAGTCATGAGCCAAAATAAAACTTAGGGTAAAATGACGCAAACGTGGATAGTAAAAGACAGAATGCAGGAAATTAATAGAGATAAAGCTGTATGAGTATATGTGTGTGTGTGTATGTAGTTCTACATATATATACATATATATATATACACACAAACACACACATATTACGTTAACACTTTAATCCAGTGAAAATGA
>JBAMYA010024446.1:0-16455 GCA_037176975.1 Arrhamphus sclerolepis | reverse complement strand
AGCATGGGCAGTCTTTTTTTTCTTTTTTTTTTTTTTTTTTTTTAAGCTGCAAAGTACTGAATCAATGCAGACCGTTTTCATTTGATTGACCTGGACATCCAGGGGTTTAAAAGGGAAGCCCCCTCCCCCTTTCTGAATCCAAATTAAAAAAATAAAAAAAACAATTGGCTGCACATATGAAACTGATTATGTAACTAAATCACCATTATAAGTTAATGTAAGCTGGTCTATTTAAAGCAGCACAAAGGAGCCGTTGTCATTTTTTAGCTTAGTGGGTACCCCTATTGGCATGGAGGTTAAGATGCAGGCTGCAAGAAATGTAATTGGTAAAATTGTTCTTCATCATGTTTCCTGCCATCACTACTACTTTTTTTTTATTTTTTCAAATTGGGTAGAACGATACTTTGCTTCAATGTCTGTAAAAATGACCGACACTCAACATTTATCAGCACCAACTCACATAAAATATAATTTGTTTGTTAAGTTACTACGTATGCGCTACATACAGGAAGTCAACAAAAGAAAACTTGGCACTCCAAGCTGCAGAAAGAACCCATACTGCCATCTAGTGGTTGGTGGCAGTGTAATTACAGAGCAACGCACAGAAGTTATGAAACTAATTTGCGATTTTCTATTCAGCTAAAGTTAAATAGAACTAGTTCGATAACTAGCTAAAGTTAGCTGGTTAACTTTTGGAGAAATAACAGAATTAGTTCAATCATTTTTGATGTTTGACATAGTTGTAAAGAGCTGTCATGAGAGACAACCAGAGCAGGAGTCCAAAACGGGTTCTTCTGGCTAATTTTTGCTGATAGTAAGAATGTACGATCACAACAGCAAGATGACACTTCCTAAAAGTAGTCAAATATACCTTCCAGTTAAATTGAAACTGATATTTTAATATGGCAAACAAATCATTTGTTTTGCTTTAACAAGCCCAACCTGACAGAAATTATATCACATGTGTTGAAAAACAAACAAACAAACAAAAAAAACAACCCAAAACTGTCCTCAATACATCAGTACTGTGTTAAAAATGTCTCTAATACTTCAAAGACTGCTATGAACATTTACTTCATGTTGATGAGCTCTAGCAGAAAACTTGTCTGTTCCATTCTTAAATTTCAATAAAACTGTGTTTTACAATTTGCAAAACTGTTTAGTGAAAAGAAAGTGAAACAAGAGTCTTTTTTCCACCAAATTGGTTCCAGCTTTGGTTTGGTGGCTGAACCAGCACAGCCATCAAACAGCCAAAAACTGAGCCATCTCCATGAAGTCAATGTAAAAGTGAACAAAAATACAAGTTAATTGTTCTTCTATCAGCTTTTGTGCACCACAAAGCAACATTTGTGGTGTCAGTATTACTACATCAGTCTTATTGGTTGTTCTGAATGGCTAGCTGACGTTTATGTGATATATCCTGCCTGAAAGTGTTTAGAATTCCAGTTTGCAGCAGTGTTCGTAAATATTTGTCAGCCATTGCAAATGCTGTCCTCCGTTGCAAGGAGCACTCACAAACACCAACTGTTGTTTACTGTTGTTTTAACAGTATGCATAAACTGGATTGGTGGTATGAAGACATTAGTTTGGAGGGTGAGTCAGACATTCTGTGTTCAAATGTTCCCTGCACTGTGGTTTTCCACAGAATTTAAGAATACTCGAACATTTTTAAGTTGAACCATTTCTAAACTGGCTCTGGGACCAACCCAGAAACAGAAAATGGTCAATAAATCAATAAATACACACATTAACAAAAAGGATATCATCACAGCCTGGTGAAGTAGCTACAACACCAGTAGTTTTCTGACATGTAATATTGAGGCAATAACATTTAATATTTGCAACTGTGTTGTGGAAACAATAAAACTGATATGTTGTCTCAACAGGTATAAACATACTGAACCCGTGTTATCAGGACTTTTGATTTAATTCTCATCCAGTGTTGGTTTTATTGCACTTACATTAACGAATGTAGTAGTTATCAACTTCAGAAGAAGTCTCCATCACTCTGATGGCCTTAATTGTCCTAACAACGTTGCAATTGATATTAAGAGTACTGAGCGTGCAGTTGTTATATACAGTGGTGTAAAATGTCACCCTTGTACACATTTATACTAATTGAACAATGTTTCATTAGTGAGCGTTAAATTGTACATGCTGATATGAAGCCAGACAGATAGCAGAACCTGCAGATGCAGCTCAAACATCTCGCTCAGAAGCTGATTTAAAAAGAGATGGAGCATTCTTGATTTGCTCTTTTATGGTGATTTTTCTGACCACTGCTGTTCATACTTGTCATGATGAAAGTGATATATATATATATTCGGAGCTAAGGCTGACTAGGTCATAAAAAGTAGGCACCAAGGTGCTCACTCAGACATGACACCGACAGGTTCAGTCACGGTCTGATTAATGCCAAGTGGTTTAAGTCTAAGAGGGGGCTTTTGAAATACGCTGCGCAGTGTTTCCCATACATTGAAGAGACCATGGTGGCCCACATTAGACTAAGCCGCCATACCGACGCACACGGCTTGACATTGTGTGCGTTGCGTATCTGAAACTGTGTGAGGAGACACTTTGATAAGCTCCACCAGGGGTGTTGAACTCCAGACCTCGGGGGACCCTGTCCTTCATGCCTTGCATGTTTATCTGCCACAGCACAGCTGATTCAAATGAATCCAGGTCTGCACAAGTCTGTTAACCATCCATTCATTTGAATCAGGTGTGTTGGGGCAGGGAAACATGCAAGACACGAAGGACAGGGTCCCTCGAGGCCTGGAGTTGGACACCCCCGAGCTTCATCCTGTCTGCATCCACATGTTAAGGTAAGTGCATTACAGCACAACTTCATGTAGCCTATGACAACAGTTGAGAAGATGCTGGTAGACATTTAGCAGATGTATAGTAGCAGTTCCTGCAGCAGGCGACATGGACAGCTGCTCAAGGTGGCATTTCCTCTTCGGGGGGGAATTAGTTAATGCACATAATTTGTGCCAGTTTCTATCATGCATTTGCAGGTGTGCCCTTCCTGCTGAGCTCACCTGGCTCTCAGGTTGTGTTAGAAAGGGGAGGGGCGGGGGTCGTCTGTCAGTATGAAAGTATTCAGCGCTGGCGCTCCGCTCACATGGACCATGCACTGTTGAACATCACTCAGGCTCATAAAACATCATCATCATAGTGTTAGTCAAACTGGTTAAGCCCTTTTTGGTCATGGCCGTGAATGCATCAAGAGTCAGGAAGGAAAAGAGAAAAAAGAAGAGAGTGAGACGATCCTGTTAGGATGATGTTTAAAATAACACTTGTTGCTTAAAATGAAATTTGTCATACAGTATTTAGAAGTAACACTGCATCTCTGCCAAGATAGAAATATTAGAGCCAACAATAAATAAGCTGTAATAATAAATAATACAAAAACATCTGACTATTTATTTACATCAACTGAAACTGAGATGCACTCATGCATTTTTTTAAACTGTTTAGAATTTCTCAATTGTAGAAAAATATACTATGCTGTTGATGCTCAGCTTATTTTGACCAAATCAATCATGTTTGGATAGAATTTTTACACAATGCAAAGTGCTTTACAGAATTAAAAGAAAAGCAACAGGAACAATAATTAATAATTATATTAATAAAAGACTGGTCATCTTCTTCTGTTCCTGTAGTTCTGTGGTAAAATGTCCTTCACAGTTAAACCTGTTTAAGTTCATATTCAGACTTCTTTGACTTTAGCAGTTCCCATGCCTGATTTAAGCTTCGCGATTGTGCTTCACTCGTATGGCGAGCACATGGATGGATGGTGTTAACAGTTAGGCTAAATGTATTGTTTCAGTAAAATTACTTTCTCCATTTCATCAGGGCAATCCTACCTTTTCTGTAAGGCAATATTAATTAGCCCTACATAGTTATCTAATTCGTCAAATGAACTTTATCATTGTACCAGGCCATTTCCTAGTTCACCGCTGGCGAAATGCTTCTCCGCTTGATGTTGTAGCCTATGTGCGCAATCTATCCAAGTGATGGAGACGTGAAGAGACAGCGGTGATAAACTAACCTAAATCTGCATATGCTAAAAGGGGAAAAGTAGCTTATTCTAACCGAGAGCGAACATCGATGTATGTCACTCTTGAGAACTGGCAGGATTAACGTGATTTGTTATTGGTGAATTGTTATTGGTCGAATAGGCGACCTTCTAGACTTCAATAAGGTGAAGCTATTAAGCCAATTTTAAGGCACGCACGCACGTAGAACATTTCTGCTATAATACCCTAGGTCTGATTTGTTATTGAGACAAATTTAATTTACCATAACATTAATGGTAATGCCTGAAAGAAGCTTAAGAGCTAAAAATACTTGTTTCCAACTCTGTATTAAAGGCCGATGTCAAATAAATCCAGATTTATTGCGAAATGTTCCTCTAAGGGGAATTCCAAACTTAAAAATATGGAGTGAAGAAATAATATGCCCCCTTTAATGCATGGAAGTTCCTTGACGATGCAAACATAAATGTGACCACACAAAGGTGTCCCGCAAGTGCGCTCACTAAAATAGAGCTTTTCCTTCGATGCGAGCAGAGCTCTCTCCCAGAAGTTTCCCTCAATCATTCCTGGTCACTGACACGTAAACAAATGCAAGTGCACATGCCAACACAAACACGCGCACGCATATCCAGATGGAGGCTGACAGCATGCTTTGGGGCAAATGAAGAACACATGAGCCTCTCTCTGTGTGACGGCTTTCACATGCTCCCACAACCTCACACACCTCCGGGCCGAGAGGATGGGCAAAGGGTGTGTGCAGTGATGTGTGTGAGAAAGAAAGAGAGATAAGTGAGAGGGCGAGGGCAGGTCTGAGAACTAAAGACAAAGGAAACAAAGGAGGAAATGAATCAATCAGCACTACATTAAGTTGATTTCAGCGCATGCAAAGACAGTATCAAGAAGATGTGTGCTTGTGTCACGAAGTCCAACCAGAGCTCATCTAGTTTGACACACATTTTACTTCAAGAGACTGATTCCAACGCATGCAGGTTATGTGTGAGACTGGCTACACACCCAGTGATTTTTAGGTCTGATTTTGAGCCTGATCTGCCTCCTCCAGCGACCGTGGAGGAGACGACCAATTTTGAAGCTTGTCACAACTAATTATTTGCCCAAATAATCCTCAAGCGGGCCGTGCCAACATGGTTATTCTACTGCGCTCAGTTGAGCTGGAGCCTCCCCAATCCTGCCAATTTCGCCTTCAGTGGAATACATGCAGTTGCCAGTGAGAGCGAACAGACCTGGAAGTGTCACCAGTAAGATGTTTTGAACTTTTGCAGCACACAACCAGAGCCGAGTGGAATATAGGGGGTCCGATCACAGGTGGACAGCTCTGTGTGTTTAACACCTGACAGTGACATGCTTAACAAGTGACAACCACAGACTTTATATGAAGAACTGGACAAACCTCCTGTGTTGTCACCCAAAGGCTTTCTGAAGCTTTTTTTCCCCTCATGCTGTGCAGCAAAGCAGTGAGGCCTCATGTTTCAAATATCGTTCCCGAGGCGACATCAGAAAGGATCGTTGTAGCTAGCTGATGTATGATTACTAGCAGCTACTTGCTGCTTAGATACACCCAACATATTCCCTTTAAATGAATATCTGGTGCACAAAAATTCACCTCCCATACCGTTGTCATGGATGTTAACTGCTTTATGAACCAAGCTGTTTATTTCTGCTACAAAGTTGGACATTTTAAAGTGCATTAACTCGATTTAGGAACTATCCCGTAGTGGCAACTTGAGGAACTGTAGCTTTTCTTAATTTTGCATTGGTTTCAGCTTGGATGTCAGAATGTTGGCAGTTGGTGATAACTTGTGATTGGCTCTTACTTCTCTGACCTAGATACAAATAAGTAACAACATGATTTCCACCAAGACCAGACATGTTTTGTTGTTTTGTCTTTTTTTTGTTTATTTTTTTTTGTTTTTTTTACCTGCAGCATGCTGCAATGCACTAAACTGCGCCTAGTCTCCCATAAAAACGACAACGGCTTTTTCTCTCTGCCAGAAATCAAAGGAAGAAGAAGAGCTTCGGGGGATAATCAACCATGGTGGTGTGTTGTTGTTGGTTGACGTCGGGTAACCAGGCAGCTGTTCCATATGTCCTAGGAAACATTTATAATGCTCAAAGAATGTGGTCCAGCCAACCTCCGATTTTGTTTAATTAATCTCAGTGCGTTTTCAAATGTGTCCTGGGTGCATTTGCACTCAGGATATGTATTAATACCAGGTGTAAACAGAGAAACAAATAAACATCACCTTCTGGAACTGTGTTGAAAAACAAATCAGACCTGTACCAGAAGGCCTGAGTGGTCTGGATGGTTGCTATGGTAACATCAAGTCTCTGATTATAGAGTGGATATGACAGCTGCAGGTTTCAGCAACTAAAGGTAATGATCAGCTGAACTTTTCTGTCATTTCTGTGTTGTTCCTGAGTGTGGTCATAAGTCTCAAAAAGACGTGCATGTTGTATTACAGACAAACCAGGACTAGTAATTCTAAACTCCGTCCACTGTACGTGCTATAGAAGGGAGAGATGAAAGCATTGTAACTGAGTGATGAATTTTCCAGCTTTCTAAAGGCACAAGAGCTGGAAAAAGGAAAAAAGGAGTGGCTTTCTGCTCAATCCTTCACGAGTGTGGAGAAGAAGCTCAGGATTTGTGTGCAGTGCCCTGCTTTGGTCTCTAAATTAGATTACAGCGCAGAATTACAACAAATAATGGCAGCGTGAAATGGAGCAGAAGTCACCACGGCCACAGTGAGGTCAAGGAAGTCGGGAAGGAACCCAGCGCAGAGCAAATGTCAGCAGCTTCAACAGCCATGCAGCTCCCCCTGATGTTCATGAGACAGGGTCTGGCCTCGTCTGCTCAGCTGGACTCTGGTTGCGACGTTTTTCTCTCACATGACTGAGGGGTGTGTGGCCGTAACAGTTTAACTGTAAGTGTTACAGATTAAGGTCCAAACCTCTTGTGCAGGTGGCTCTACAAGTGTGTCTCAGGACAGCTGTTTGGGATTCACAAAATGGATTTCAATTTGCTTTATGGATCACTTCCAAAAACAATCTGGGAACCCACAATGGCCATAATCTAATGATTTAGTCTTCTGGAAGACTGCTGCTGTTTCAGAGCTTTCTGTGCAGCCATCAGATAACCTTGTAATCTTCCCGTATCGCATGTCGGGTCATTGTTTTAATGAAATGAATTTTTCAAAAGAGAATTTGAAATTCAGTTTGGAAACTATTAGAACTCTGATGTATCATCAGATGAAAGCCAGCAGTGATGGTTTCAAGATTCTGTTTAGCAAATATGCTCTGTTTGTGTGTGTGTGCGTGTGTGTGTCAGCTTGCTTGTATGTGACTGGTCAGTCCATACAGACAAAAGAAAAAAATCAGAATGTGCTGCCAGCGCTGAGCAGAATCCTTGAAGGTAACATCTCTTTCAGACAGATAGCAGAAGCCACTAAAGCACTCATTCTGATTTCCAGCTATAGTTCACGTTAAACAAAAGCTCCTCCACATCGAGAGGAGCCAGTTGAGGTGGTTTGGGCCTTTGGTCAGGATTCCTCTTGGACTCCCTCCTGGGAAAGGTGTTTCCGGCACGTCCAACTGGGAGAAGACCGCGAGGCAGACCCAGGACACGCTGGAGAGACTACATCTCAGTGTCCTCCTGGAAGAGCTGGTAGAGGTGGCTGTGGAGAAGGTCTGGTCCTCTCTACTTAGGCTGCTGCCCCCGTGACCCGAATCCGGATAAGCAGAAGTTAATGCATGGACGGTTTCACATTACTGCAATGTCAATGATGCTTGAGCACGACTGCTGCTTCTGCGTTTGTCATCACATCATTAAATTAAGTGCCTGTTTGTTTACTCGAAGCGTGTGTGGTCTTAGAGAATCAGCACAACAAAGAACAGGACAGAAAATATGATGGCAACTTCGTGGGCTTTTTTTTTTTCCCCTTTCTTTTGTTTTTTTCTGGTCTGACACAGCTCACGTTTTTGTTTTGGTTTTTTTATTTCTGAATTGCGCTGCTGTGTTCTTGAAATATTATAACCAGGAACTGCCAAATCCACTGCTGTTCCCAAGCCAGAAACCAGACACTACACGGACCAGACTTTCAGGGTCAGTCATGCTCGAACAACGTACAGACTGCCTAGTGTGAGTGCACACACACTGCCACCTAGTGCACACACACTAGGCAGTTACTCCAGGCTAACTAGACAGGATCACCACTCGTCGGTGCTGATCTGTTTCGAGGTTCAGCACATCAACATTCTTCCCTGACTTATCCTTCTCAGATCAGATCCTTCCATCTTCTCTAGACCCGTCTTCAACTTTACCTACATCACATCATGGATGTAAAGCTTCTTTGCTTCCAATCTACTGTATGTGATTTACTTTCCGCAGCATCGCAGTAGTACACCCTGGTTCTTTGAAGGCACAAAAATGACCTGTTGCTTGTTTTAACTTGCTGCTTTCTTTACCAGAAATGTCTGCAAAAAGCCCCCCAAATTCAACCCGTCACGACCGGTGCTGCCACCTGGTGGTTAAAAGTGGTGGCATTTTTGCATTGCATTAAAGGTAATTAAAGTCTGTCTGAATGGTCATGGGTCCTCCAGCAGTCTGCTGCAAACTGTTGAGCAAGATTTGCAACAGAACTTATTATAAAAAAGAACGGGGGATCAAAAACTGGTGCTGAATCCGAATCAACTGAGGAAATACTTTACAACTAATACCAACCGTGGACTAATGATAATGACGAAGATATTTCATTTGACACACAAGCATTTTTAGACTCTGATTTTCAAACACTTTAGCGGGGGTTAACTAAGGGTAGCTATGTCCCTGAAAGGTTGCTGCCTGTCTAAAAGTAAGTCTAAAGACTGCAGTTTAGTTGAGAGTACAGCCTTCTGGCTCACGTGTCAAGGTTTACCAACCTAAACGGACCTTTAAACACAGAACTGACCTGCTCTCTTGAAAATAACAGTGCAAACAGCTTAACCTGAATATCTGGCGCCAGAATAATTGACCTAAATGAACCCCATATTTGAAGAATACAGTTATTACAGCAAGAAAGTGGTGTTTGTTTCCCGAAATTTCATTTTAAATATTTGCAGCCCTGCCTTCTGTTTGTTGATGTTCCACTTAGAAACACCTTGTAAATATGCTCAGGTCAAACACTACGGATGTTGTCAGTGAGGTGGGAAAAAAAAAAAGCCAGTGAAGCTCTGATTTAGAGGAACCCTCTTTGTTGATGCAGCAGCTCTGCCCTTCCACGCAGAAAATCCAACAAAACCTGCATCCCTCCAGACGATGATGTAATCTCTTACGGTTCTGATCAGAACATCATAACCGAGGACGGTGAGCCAGCGCTGTGTTATGTAAGAGTGAGCACACACACACAAAGAGACTCTCACACAAAAAAGGTGTGTGTGTGTGAGAACAGGCCACTCACTTACAACAGAGGGAAGGACAGATGAAGTGCAGTCACGGCCACTTTGAAGCACTCTAAAGTTGCTTCAGGGAACCATATTAAAGGTAAAAATAAAAATCTCACATGAGACATTTGCTTCGTCAAATCAGTCTGCCAAGAAAGAAATCAGATATAATTGTGCCTCATAGAGCAGAGATGAATCCAAGAGCACATGCAGAATACAGATTATGGTATGAAATCATGCAAAAAATGGATCCAAAAGGACTTCATGATAAAGAAAACTGTGGTACTAAAGAAATGTAACTGATGCAAATTTAATATGTGATGACAAACAACCCAAAGTGAGACAAAACTATCTTTCTTGTTCCCTTTAAAGCGTATTTTATAGTTGAAACAGACTCTAAAATGTGTTGTTTTTTTTTTTGTTTTTTTTACTTTAATGTGCAACATAAAACCTTAAGGATACAGGTAAATTTTTAAACTCTCAAAAGGGGAAAAAGTTTGATTCTTTTCTGCCATTTTCTTGCTGTAATTTCCTGTTTGTTATAAAACCAATATATCTGAACTAAGCCCACACGTCTCGCCTGCTTCTTATCAGTTTGGTCTTGAAATGTAATAATCGACTCAATGATTAGCATCAACACCTGATAAATACACGCGAATAAGCCAAGGAAGAGACGGAGACTCGCAATCTGAATGCAGCAGGCGTGTGCTTGCATACTCTCTTTAGTTTGATATTAGTTTAGTTTTACTTTTTTATTCCTTGTGACTGTTTCTGAAACTAACCCTGGACCTTTAAAGGGGAAATGTTCATTTAAAAAGTCAAGGCTTCACAACATGCATTAAAGTGTTTGAAGTGGCTGCCAAGATAAAAATTTGTTAATTTGTTTAAAGCCACCAAACGCTGAAAAAGACGCTTTTCAGTGAGCTGTTGCGAGACTCCGCCCACTTAAACCAACAACTAGAAATAGAGGTGAAAAGACATGAGACATAATATTTTAACTACATTTTATTGTGTTTTTATTTTACTATTATCCAGGTAGGAGTTATTTTCCTGTACAGTGTCTCCTCAAAACTTCCTCCACGCCGTCTGAATCTGAAGCTCTGGCACACGCTGGTACAAGCTCCTTACAGCTCTCGTCTACTTGCCCCCCCCAACCACCGTAAATCTTCAGCTTCTTAACGGATGCTACAAGCTTATGGTCGCATTCCAGATGTCAGACGATTACACCGACAAGCGGGCCACCTTCCAGTCCAGTTTACTTAGAGTTGCTGCTGTAGGTGGACTGCTGTGCAACGGCACACCTGGAGCCCGGCAATACAGGCTGCAGAGACTCGACTGGGTTGAAAGCGCCTCACCGATTTCACGGTTTTTGCAACAAAAAAGTGATTAAGGAAATCAGAGGGGTAATTGCTCTCTATAAATATGTCTGTCCTCCTGCTCAACTGTCCTGAGAGGATTCAAACGAGCTCCCCTACTCTGAGCTGAAGATGCACGACAAACTCCTTCATTGGATGCTGGTCTGTCCATAGCAGTGTGTCTTGGGAGAGGATGATGTCATATCTTTTTAACGTTGTTGCAGAGGGACAGTCGACTCTTACGTCATAGACGGACTGTGACCCAGTAAGGAGCCTTGCTGTCCAAAAGAATATTTCAGTGATGGTATTTTGAGGTTAAAAGTCAGACGACAGAATGAAAAATCCAATGTTTTGGTGAACAAACATAATGCCTGACCAAAGGGTTGCCAGGTTTGGTCAGGCTTTGGCTGCGCAGATTTGAACCCATTTGAGCTCAGAATTAGTTCTGAGCCTGAGTAGATCTAATATTATATACAACAGAACTAAGGCCAAAGCGGACGTACCAAAAAAATTCAGTACCTCAAATGACCACTAGAGGCTAGCTCCATTAGTTAAGTCTGATTTATACAGCATTAAAACGATGCCGTAGCTACACTGTAAGTGACACATATCTCCCCACATGTAACTGTACCGCGTTGATGCGGAGCGCAAGAAATTTGTCATTGGTAGATTTATCCTTCTTCGTATTTTTATTTCCTGCTTCTGCTTCTTCTTCATCATTTTAAAGTCGGGTAGAACGATAGATTGCTGCAGGGTCTGTAAAAACATTCATCAACTCCAGATCATGTAAAATAGACTTTCTGTCTCTGTTGTCTGAGCTACATACAGGAAGTAAACAAAAGAAAACATGGAACCTGGAGCTACAGCACTGCAGAAAAAGACCCCACAGTGCCACTCAGTGGTTGGTGGCATAATTACGGACTGCAGCAAACAATAAACACAGAAGTATAAACACCAGAGGTGGAATATGGGCCATGCCCCCGTGTGAAGACTTTCAAGTTTATTGCAGAAATAAACTTGATCATCTTGGCTCTCTATTTCAGAGGAAGACAGCATGATATAAATTGGTTTTGGTCTCCACAACTTGATTTCACAGCCATTTTTGTTTGTTTGTTTTTGTTTTAATGTACTTCACAAGTTATAATTATATTGGGCCACCAATTAATGCATCATGAAAGGTGTAGTGTTTAGAGTGACAGCTGCATTGCAGGTTATGGTGTTAAATTGGTTTAGCTAGTTAGCACCTTCAATGAACTTGGCTTCTGACTGAACAGAGCATAATCATTCTTATTTTACAGAGGATATGGGTTTTTTTTGCTGCTAATTGTCCATACAGGATCCGGCGGTGCAGCCGAGAGCAGTGGTTGGCTGGATGGCTGCTGGACCATCAGCCACTAGCACTCAAGCCATTCACACCTGAAAGGTTTGAGGGAAACTCCCTCAGGTTAGCTAGCCAGTCAGACAGTCCTCATATGCTGTTTTGAATAGAAACAACTGCACATTTTCCCATTATTGAATCAACCGGGGTTGGGCAGAATCAGCACCTGCAAACAAGCCATCCACCAGAGTGCTGAAAACAAAATAACAGGTTTGTCCTCTTCTAGAGTCTGCTGACAGACTGGATTCAGGTTGGTTCTCACAGCACCATTCAGACAGTTTTAAACCATGGGGGTTACTGAAACTGAAAGAAATCAGCAGAACAACTGGCAATAAAGCTGGAAAAACTCTGACTGGAGCTGTGAGGAGTTTAGACCTCTAGGCCCATGAAGACTAATGTGGTATCCTGCCCTCTAACAGCCAACAGAGCAGACAGAGGGGCATCCAGCCAGATCAGCTGTGACACCCCTCCTGTCTGAATGTAAACAAAGCAAGTTTCCTCTGCATTTTTTTAACCTCTTACAACACTCATGGTGGACATGGCCTACATCAGAATTTGCAGGTGTGACGGTATGTAAACTGTGCATTCATTTGTATCCAAACAGGATGGATCCAGTAAACAGCCTGTTTTTGAGTGACTTACGATCACTGATATTCCCTAACAAGGAGGTGATTTTACTATGAAAACACAGTGAAAATAAATCAGTCACATCCACTGTGGGCGTTGAGTCCGCCAACGCACAAAACCACGCCTGCAAGTCAATATGTGCAACAGTTTGGGCGATTTGGAAGGAAAATATGTTCGATCTTGAAAGGGATTTTAAATCTAAAAGTGCACATGCATGTTTGCGTTCTGTTTCTTGCAGTAAATATTTGACTTGAGAGGATTTTCGTGCATTTGATATCATGGGATTTAAAGAGCCAAATCAGATTCTTTATGGATCTAATGTTTGCACATCACGCACATCAGGCTTCGTCTGCGTCAGGAGCACGATTGCAGCTGCTTCTGTTAATCAGATCCCTGACAGGAGCAGACACAAGCCCCTCTGAGTGCCGCCGACTCCAATCGACGCGGCTGCAGCGGAGGGACCCACCTGGAGGAGAACAATGCGGCCGCGCGCGGCGCGCAGCCGCCTTAACGGGCTCAAATAAGCTCATGATGGTGCAGCAACGCGAAAACAAATTGGCATTAATGCATGTTGCGTAAATCCAGACCGAACACCTTCCTCTAGCCATCCATCCATCCATCCACCCACCCACCCCCCGCCCCCATTCTCCCCCATCAGCCTCCAAATCCCTCCACAGCCTCCAAATAACGCAGCCGACCTGAAAATACACTCGAAATGTTGGGAATTATCTATTACAAGCTGCCGCACGAAAAAAAAAAAATCTGTTACAGCTATAGATCATCCTAAAATGGATGAGAGGCCAATGAGGGAAAAAGAAGAGATCGCTATTGTTTCTGCTGAAAAGCAAGTAGGTTAAACCGCTCAGGCTGGCGCAGACGCAAATGTCTCCAATGAAAAATGATGGGAGGAAAAATTTGTCAGCGGGTGAATGAGCGTACCTTTGCTCTCCTGGCCCTCGTCCTGGGGCTCCTCCGCGTTGGACTCCATGACCGGCTTTGTCCCGTCCATTATTTTAGTAGAATAAATCTCCTTGTGCTTGCACTTGTACCTTTCAGTGTGTGGACGCTGGAGCCTGTCCTGGTGACTTGACGCGCTCCCTCCCTTTCTCTCTCTCTCTCTTTCTCTCTCTCTCTCTTGTGCACACTCTCCTGCTCTCGCTCTCTCTCTCCTCCCTATTAAGGCACAGTCTCTTTCTATATATATTAACAATCCAGTTTGAAAATGCAAAGGCGCTGACAGACCGGATTTATTTCACCCACACGGATTAGTCCCCCCCCCTTAAAGTGATGGCAGATAACGCCTTTTGCCCCCCTGAAGACACCCCTAAATATGGAGCAAATTGTGCTGATTGTGTACTTCCTAAATGTCTCTCTTGATGATACATGATTGCATTCATATGTGCTTCCCACTCTAAACCCTGCCTTGCCTTTTCAGCAGCAGATTCCTTTGCGCGTCTGTTTGCAAGTGCTTTACAAAATAATAAGAAAAATGTCTGTGAAGCAGTGCAGGATGTGAAGGAGAAAATGTGCAGGATATGTAAATATGCAAACTCATGGGTAGTCATGCATGCATGAACACACTCACACATACAACCACACATTCACCGCCCCCTCTCCATCTGGTGAGCTGAGTGAGAAACTGAGAGTAAGAGAGAGAAGGAGTGTTTTTTTTTATCTATCTGTCATTGAGGATGGAAAAAAAAACATCTTAAAGCATTCAAATACCAGATTCTGGAGGAGTGCATGTGTGATCAAACACAGGAGGTTACTAGATGTCTCTGAAAAATGAAAATGCCAGCTTCACCTCAATTGATTTGAGGTTTGATTGGATTCCTTTTGACCAATCAGAGCTCCCTGAATGCTAATCAGCACATGCCACACTTTAGTTAAGAAGGGCTCCTTTGTTTGTCTGCCAGGTTTGCAAACTGATTGGTCGATGGTGCAATCCAATAAGAAATCAAACAAATGAATCCTTGAAGTGGTTAAAAGTGGGTGTGGTGTTTTATTCAGATAAAGGAGAGGGAGAGAGGGGGTGCAGGTTCCATCACTCACCCCATTTTCTAATAATAAACACATCCCCAAACAATGGCACACCATCTGTCCTGAATCCTCTTAAAACGAGGTTTTAATGCTGCCCCCACGTGCCCCTGTTTCAGACAAAGCTCAGCCCACCAAACAGTCTCAGAAATCCCCCCACCCCCAGACAGAGGTGACTGCACCAGAACATGTTTTCCTCCAACAAAACAGACGCAAGAACGACTAAAGGGATATATGACATTTAGTGGCTCCAGTTAGCCCGAGGGCTGAAATTAACACCCACTCTGCACCATATGCTGGTAAATCAAAGACTCTCCCATCACACTGACTTCTTGACATTTGAATGCCTTTCAAAGCCATGAAGAAATCCGATCCACTGCACAGATAAACTACTTGACTACTTATTTTCCTTTTTTTTAAGTTTAAGAAGTAAAATAAAAATATTATTTTTAGTGTTTCAACTAGCAATCAGTTTTTTTCCTCCCTTGTAAAGTTAATGAAATGTAAAATAAATGTAAAAATGCATAATTAATTATTTCTTTCAATTTTAATTTCACTTTACTCACAAGTCGAATGTTGAGTGGCAAATGATTTTCACGTGTGATTAATCTGCTGGTTTTGTTTGTTCAATAACCAGTTATTTCAATTTACTGCAGCCAGACGTGATTTATTCGAATGTCTTTTTTCAGACCAGTCAAAAATCCTGAATTCAGTCATTTGAGCCTTTACAGACCATTGTGCTTTCAGTTTTACAATCTTTGCTCAGTTCCAGGATGCCTTTGCGATCTTGGCTGTTTAAATCCCCTCGACACTAAACAGATGAAGGAAGATGGCAGGAAATCAGAATAGGTGTAAATCTGCTGGTCAGGTTCCTCCAAAATTACTGAACACCTGAACTAACTTTTGAACTCATCTACACATGTTTAATCTATTCTACATGATCTCCTTTTCATGATGATATAAATACAAATGTAATGTTTCTGCACTAACCCTCTGCTAAACTGTCTGGAGCCTCCCAGTTTAAATCGTTATGCTACAACTGGTTTGCTCATAATGCAATCCTAGATACAGAGGAGATGCATTTCCTTAACTGACCAGTAGGGGTTATAAATTTAAATGCCAGATATGCCGTAGGGGCCGTGCGTGGCTCTATGTGTGTCGCTGCTATGCAGAAGCAGGAAATCAGGCTTAGAGGTCCTATCCTATTAAACTATCGAGTGTCATCACCTCTAAAGACCTTTAAGGAAGAGCACAATATGTGTTTTTAGAAAAAAATATCAATTAATGTTGGCACTGAGGGAATTCTGTGAACATCCAAATGAATTCCAATTTTAAGCTTCTGATAAGACACAATTTTGTCATAAGTGCTGATCCAGTCCTATGAAAGTAGTGAGTTGTGAGGACCAGGTGTGATCTAGGTTCTATGAAAATGAAAATGCAGATTTGAATCATGTCTGGTGGACGCACACACACACACACATATATATATGTATATGTATGTATATATATATGTATATATATGTATGTATGTATATATATGTGTGTATGTATGTATATATATATGTATGTGTATGTATGTATATAT
>JBAMYA010024415.1:0-16457 GCA_037176975.1 Arrhamphus sclerolepis | reverse complement strand
CCCCCCCCCCCCCCCCCCCCCCCCCAGTTTACTCATTTTGCAGCATTTTCTACCTTCAAACATAGATGGTGTACTACTGTGATGCTGCAGAGTGTAAGTCACAAAGATCCAACACATCTCAAACCTTCATGGCTGACAAAGAGGTAAAGTGGCCAAAAGAGCTCTCTGCACCGAGGGCACAGATTCACAAAGTGGGAAGACGGTGGACATGATGAATCTCTCAAGAAATTACAGGCCATTTCAACAAGTAACAGTTCAGCACTGACGGCACAGATCAGCAGGAGAAATACAGTATTTATTCAAATGTGACTGAAACTGATATTTTAATGTGAACCAAAATCCTTTGTTCTGCTTCAAAGTGGAAGTGTAAATCCAGAAAATTTAAAAAGAAGACATTACAGAACATAGACAGGAGCCAAAATGATAGAAAAGAGGATGGAATTTAAACCATTTCTTCCTCTGATTGTCATCTGAGTTATGAGACCACTGGCAAATAAAATGGAGGTGTTGGAGCTCTAACGAGGATACTGAAGGAACATCAGGAATTCAGTTCAGTTGTTTCACTAAGTCTTGGACACAAGAGCATAATTTAAACTTTCTAAGGTGCCACTGCATCTGTTCTTTAGACCAGTGTTTTTGAATCCTGGTTCTCAAGTACCACTGCATATTTTAGATGTTTCCCTGCTCCAGCACACCTGAACAAATGAATGCGACATTGCCAGACTTGTGCAGACCTCGATGCTGAGGGAATGAGGGGAGGGACACTGTTTTCAACCCTACAGCCAGACAGAGACTGCAGCACAGCAGTAAGAGTAAAGGAGGAGGGCCTGCAATGCTAATTAGCGATAAACGTTATAGTCCTGGACATATTACAGAGAAAGCGTGTTTCTGCACACTGGATAATGAAACTTAGTGAGACAGTTGTCAGTTTTATCGTGCTTTCTTTATTGCAACAAAATCTGCAATATAGTGTTTTCTTAAACTGCCATAAAATTTATGATTTGTTTTAAAGTGGGAAAATTGGCTCCTCTATGACCCTTGTTCTAAGGTGCTCTTAGCCCGACTTCCAGTCAGAATTCATCCCCGTTTCTTCAAACTGAGAGCAGTGTCACTGCAAATCTTTTACATAACTCCACTTCAAAATCACAGCAGAACATAAACCTGCAGGACCATCACGACAAATTTAACTGGACTTGAACTTAAAGACATCACTTTCCGCTCCGTTTTATATGTCCACGTATATGCATGGAACCTATACCCATCCAGAGGTGATCATCCCATATAACATGCAGAAGCAATGTATTTTGATGAGAACTCTGTATATGATGAAGTCCAATATGTTTTAAATAGTCTTACATGATATTTGAAAGCCACAGCTAGGACATACCATTTAGACATTGCCAGAGCTGGCATGCTTGATCTGCGGTTTAGAAGTGACAGGAACTGCATTTAGACTGCATTAGGCCTGTCTGTCGTGTCACTTCTTGCTTGTGCCTTAGAGCCCAAAGCATGTTTGCTGATCTGATGATCTCTAATTAGATTTTGCAGCCACTGTGGAGAATGAGCCATCAATTAGGCTGCTGTAATTAGGGGGACCAATTTGATTCCTGTCAAGCACCTGCTGCCTTTGTGACTCGAGTTACTGGAACTGAAGATGGACATGGTTGGCTCAGTGCTGTAATGAAATGCAATAAATTAATCGTTATCTAATATCAATAGTTGCATTTTTAAAAAATTAGTTTTTACTTGCTTTTTTAAGACTCGTGTTTGTACCAATCAGTAACATTAAATAAATATAATTTACCATCCAATGTAGCCTACCTTGATCTGCACTGGAATATGTAGTATTTTCAAAATAAAAGCTCCAAAACTGAGTTTTATATTTTACAAAAGATATAGATTTATATTTGACCATTTTATAATCAGCAGAGACAATTAAAAGACAACAGCAATTTTATTTATTTATTATTTTTGCTTTAAAATGTAATTCTCCTGAAAGTAATGTGCCTTCGTAATACCTTTACATCTTAAATCGAAAATGTGCCAAATGAAAAGTCTAAAAATAAAATACAACTGAAGAAAAATCTTTGGCGAAAACTGCCCACTCACCTGTCATAAACTACCAGAAAATGGAGATGCAACAGGATGCTGTGAGCACCAAAACCTCAAACGGTGGAAAACATGACATTTCTGATTCTTTCCTCCAGCTAATATTAAATCATTGAAGGTAACCTGTTGTTGTTGCTCAAATAATCTCAGCATAATGAGTGTGCATTCAAATGAAAACCCTCCATTGAATGAGCAACAGCATGACTTACATTGGTAACACAGTTTCCTAAAAATTCAACCTGATCTCTGAAATAATTCAGCTTTCTAAACCAAAATGGACGGACTGAGCACGTCCACATTCATGTGAGCTACATTTTGGCTGCTCCACTGCAGCGTTTCAGTCCATCCATCTAAGTGCTTATTAGTCACACAACATCTCCCCGTCCAGACACCCAAACCTTTTAACCCTGTTTCTCATTTTCTAATCAGTCGATGCCATAAACTGTAATTGTGGCTTCAGGATGTTGATTTCGTTTCAGTTCTAGTGCTGCATCTCCACCACCCCCTGGAAGGCTAGAGTCAAATTTTACTCATTACATCATAAAAATATTACCAACACCCCCACACACTTACATCTGGCAGTTTAGGATGCAAAAGTGATGATGCAACATGTGTCTCAAATGCTTTCTGGCTGGTCCACTTATGTCTCCTCCCAGTTTCACATCTTTTTGCAGTTGGAGTAGCTCTGAAGTGGGTTCACAAAGCCGTTACACCTATTTCAAAACAGGCACACCCTGCAGAAGAGGTGTGTTAGTGACATTTAGATGCCAACTCCACCCCCCTTGAACCAGCTGCTATAAACCGAGCTGTCAAGTATCTATACGAAAATATAGACATCATATGAGACATTAAAGTAAGACCTAAAGAAACTGTCAGCTTTTGAAGAAAGGGTAGAATATGTCTCCTTTGAAGTCTGATGTGCGATATCTCAAAGACTCATATCTCATATCTAAACTATTTAAACTGGCTGAGTCCTCCCACTGTGAGGGCATACGTGATCTCATATGAATGTTTGCATTTTTAATGGCATCTGATAAATCAAACAGCACCTAGACTCAGAAAGATGTCAAAGTCTAGTGTTTGAAGATTAAAACAGGCAATGAAACACTGTTTTCCACGGGGATGACACCCTCACAATACAGATTTTAAAACCTAGCCACTTCCCACTCAGAGCCGCTTATCTCTGTTATTCAGTTTTAAAACTGCCACGGTTCACCAGGCTTAGTAACGCAGCGCTCAAACAATTGCTCCAGTGCAGATCAAGGGACGGCTGGGTCATCTGTTGTCTTCAGATTAGCGGCTCGATTCCCGTCTGAGCTCTGGCGTTCTGAAGTCAGAGGCTCTTTTTTTTTTAACTGAACTAACAGCAGGCCATCATCAAATCTCACAATCTCCCATCTGAAACAGGACCAGAAACATACCGTATGAGGATGGCTTTTAGGGCACCAACTATTTCCTTTCACAGCAACAGGACTGGGTTCACATCGCTCCCCGTCTATCAAACTCCCTCTAAATCAGGGTCCTTCTTATGCCCTTGATGTAATCAGGCAGCGTATTGAAAACATGTTCCTATTTAAATTTCAGATTTTATGTTTACTAATGGTTAATTAAGTGCTTAAACGAAAGTGTCATTGGTGTCAGGTCAGTCATTTGTTTATGAAAGTACGTGCTTCAAACCGCAGAAAGCTGCAGGACACAGATGTCGCTGTCGTGGCAACAGACTCTGATAACAGCATGCGGCTGCTGAACTGTGCGAATTTCCAGCAAACGCTGGAGGGTACTTCAGACGTGCACAGTTGCTCGGTCTCCTCTCCACTTCCCAGAAAACATAAATAAGCCAAATGCAGAGGTGAGGTATGTTTGTCAGCAGGGAGAATGCTTGAATCTTAAAGACATGCACCTGAGGACATGACGATAAAGGTGGACTGACAGACTGGAAGTGACTGAACAAGTAGTTCCAGCAGCCTTGATTGCTGCAGATCCAGGTTTGTGCGCTTCATGTTAGATGTTAGAAATAAAAATGTTTGTCCAATCAGAGGTATTTCTTTTGTCTTTCCTTCCATTGCAGGTTTTCAAAATTTCAAAGGCCTTCGTTAAACTACTGATTTTGAGGCAAATTAAGTCCAGTAAATGAATCTAAAAATGGCTGTAGAAGGAGAACTTTCAGACAGTAATAAAAACCTAGCCCGAGGACACCACAAAGAGAGTTGTAGTTTTAATCCTGCCCTGGAAATGACCTTAAATTTAATCCAATCACACAACAGCGGCTGTGCTCTTACAAGATGAATGATCTGAGCTATTCCAAGTTTTTGCTTTGGCCGGGATTATCAATTACATCAAAAGCCATGTTTAAAGGCATAAAAACACAAAACATTAAGCAGAGCGGTAGTTTGAGGCTCTTCTAAATCACATTTATCAAGTCTTACAGAATCCAGACACCAGCCTACGTGACACCAGGACGATAGCATGTATAATAGAAGCATGTTTAGCAATAAAGGAAGTTGAGGCTCGGCTTCAAACATAAAAACAAGGGTGGGGAAACTCAGCTGATGGAGGTGTTGCACCGCTGAGTCTATTAACCAGCTAATCGTCATTATCAACAGCGTTTGATGCATAAACGAAGGACAGAACAGGAATACAGCAGAACAAACCTCCAGCAGCAGAACAATAATGAAACCTGCAGTGAGAAGGTGGAGCAAAGCTACCTAATTACTGTCAGAGGAGCGCGTAGAAGGATGAAACGACTCATTTTGACAGTTCAAAGCAGAGCAGCACTTTCCTGACATGCTTCTGATGCCAGAAGTCTGCTATCTGAGGTACGGCGCGAAGTTCTGACAGGAGGCAGAGCTCTGAAAGCAAAAGGACTGAGGAACTGGTCTGGATTTACAGCGACGTGCAAAAACCTTAAGATATTTCAGTTATTATCCGTGATGCAAAGTGAAAGACTTACAGATCTGCAGAAAGACTGTGGACAAACTGGGAGCAACCTCTCTAAACATCCTGGAACAATCTAACGACAAAGTTCCCTGAAAAACTGAGCACAAGCTTAGTGGGAACACCTGGTGTGGTATCAAAGAGGAACTATGGTCACATTACATTCATTTCCCGTTATTAATGTTCTTATGAAGGCAGTCTGTGAAACTCCATGTTGTCTTCTGAGTTGCATGTGCTTGCTCCCTGAAATAAAGTCAGAGAGCGAGTGAAAGCCTCCTGTGTGCTGCTGATGCGTCATTGTCTGCGGACTCACCGCTGCTGCGACTCTTGCGGTTGGCCTTCCCTCCCGTCAGCAGCATCTTCAAGCTGTTCCTGAACATGACTGCAGCAGATGCCCGACTACAGGAAAATCTGTTTGAGAGAGAAAAGAAGATATATATTCTTTTTTTTTTTACCCTCCCTCAGGGTTCATGTGGTATGACCAGAAGATCTGACGCTCTTAACAATAGAATTAGTTAAACGCATTATCAGGGATACCGAAGCAGAGCTGCAAAGCAAAAGTTCTTAAGATAAGAGGAGAGCTTCAAAAGGAGTTAATGAGCATTATGCATCAGAAAACTGAAGTGGGGAAAATCCCATTCATGAATACTTAATCTTATCTCCATCATCAAAGTGTGAGATCAAATGTTTCCTTGTAATTAGGGAAGAATAGAAGGAAGTACAAGTGGTTTTACAACACTTGGAAGGAAAAGAATCTCTGGTCTTTAATGTTTTTCTTTAAAACGATCTGGTCGAGGTGACCATTAGATGATGAGTGAAATGGGAATTAATGGACTGGTTGTAGCATAAAATCTATGCAAAAAAAAAAAAAAAGGAATGTATAATCCACAGCTAACGTGAGATGAAAGGACAAATGTGAAAGAAAACAAAGATCCTTTAATGAATATAAATAAAAACAAAAAGACACGAGCAGCCTAATGTTGCACCAATAATGATATGAAGGGAACATTCTCTGTATCTACAATAAACATTATGAATAAAGTATCAGTTACTTGGATCAGATGTATGAGCAGATAAACTTGATACGTGCTTTTCAGTGGAAGACAAGATCATACACCTGAAACTTTATACGCAACGGTGATTACAAATACTTGACAAGAAGCCTGCGAAAGAACAACATTTAATTTATCTAAGATGGAAAGGAGGACTGCCCTTCCAGACAAATGAACACAATATAGTTTTAATCATAAGTATTTTAATGATTAATTCTGTGCACTGAGACCTACAGCTTTGAAAATGTGATGCATGAACAACCTCAGATGAACCAATCCTGAAACCTGCAGGGTTTTAAGCTTTTACTGCTAAAGTTATATGTGCTGCAAAGAGCCAATGAAATAAGAACCCAGAACCTCCGTGCAGAGACAAATTAGCACAAGAAGAGTGGAGGAGTCAGTAAAAGCTCTGCTGTTGTCCACCATCTGTCAGCGTCCTCACTGTTATGCAGTAGTAGACGTCCAACAGCAGACAGAAGCAGCTGATCTGGGCAAAACAACGGAAGCTGCAAAAATGATACCAAGCAGTGGAAACCACCATTCAGAGGCTTCATAACTGAAAAATAAAAGATGCAAACACTTTATTTCTACCCGTAGTTAATGTTCTTTGTGCTGTAACCGTGGCATGAAGTCCTCATCTTTTACTTAACGTAACAAACCAAATGTTTGTCTAAAACTAAATTACCACAGGTGAAAACATTTGTGCTGTATGTGCAATAGAAGCATCAAGCACAAAACAATCACAAGCCACAGTCGTACCGCTTTTAATCTCCCCCCCCCCATCTCTCCTCCTCCCAAACAACTCCCAGAACAGGGACGCGCCTCTGAGGTGGACATTTGTTCTTTATTAAAGTGACTCAGTTTCACATAAATAAATGAGGATGACAGAAAAATATTTACTGCTTTCACACACAAACCTGTGGAACACTTCTGAAGGCACAGCGATCAAGAAGATGTATAAATACCATTAAATTAACGCCAAGCCGAGCCTCGGACCCATTTGTGCTAAACAGGATATTCTTCATTCAGAAGGTGACGCGCTGCTCCTATCCCCCGTCTCGTCACGCCTAAATCTATAACCGCTCAGCGAGCTGCAGGACTGTGATCAGCTCCGATCAGGAGTCGCTAATTCAGTAAGTCCTCAAGTCAAATAACGTCAAGTCAGTGTTTATCTCTGCAGAAACCTCAGCTGACCAAAGTGCTGCACCGGCTAAAAAAAAATAAAAATCCCTAAGTCACCAATGAATATACGAGCAAAGATATCTCATTAAATAAAAAATAATGAAAACAAACCAAAGCAATAATATCTAGTAAAATAATTAGAGGTTTTGTGCTCAAAAGCCAGTGAGAAGGTGGAAACCAGTGATTTTAAATGTTCAGTGGTCTGGACAGCTCTGGTGTTTAAAGGTAGATCCATCACCTCTGCTTTTTAATCTCCATCTGTCAACAACAACTGGCTGGTTGATGTCAGTGCTGCGGCTGGACTATGAAAGCGTAAAAGCTCTGACGGGTAAGGCGGCGCCATGCCGTTAAGACTCTTACAAACTAATAAATCTTGAACTAAACTGGACAGGAAACTGGTGAAGGGAAGACAGCAGTGGAATTCTTCCCCGTCAGTAGATGAGCTGCTGCTAGTTGGCGACGAAGCAACAGCAGCAGTCCTGATTTATTGAGGAGCTGCACATGTCGTGATATATATGTCGCCCACCGCTGAGACACTTTTTAAAGCACCACATTAGTGGTTTCTGCCCACTGTTGAAAGGGCTAATTGCTACAGGTTGGATTAAACTCAGTGATGCAACTCTTTCTTACTTTTGACTACTTTCAGATTTATTTTCTTTCTTGATTAGGCTCAATTTTGATTTTCATTCAAATGCAAAAGGAGGAGGATCATCTACACATCAGCAAGCACATCAGGGGAATATCACCAGGAGCAGACGCCAAAAGAAGACCAGATTTCTTCTGAATGACTGTTTTGATTTTCTTGTTGACTGACTGACCAGCCATTAATACCCATTAACATCTAAAATAACTTCCTGTATGCTGACATTTTAATAAGATATCAGTGTTGGTATCAACACTGTAAACGATTCCCAGTCCTACTTATGCGTCAGTGACGATTCAGATTTTTCTAACATTAACATCCAACATTATTTCCTTCAAATGATCAATTTTAAAGGCAAGAGGAGGAAAGAGACTGACTTTGTGCTGTTATCTTGCCTGTGACTGCGTGTGCAAATTGAGCAGTTGGGGATTTCACGATCCAGAAAAATCATTAAAAGATTCAGAGAATTCTCTGGATACAAGAGTCAAGACCGGTAAGGCAAATAAACCAATACCAAGTGGTCGATGTCATCAGGCGACACTGCTTTCCTTGTTTTAGTCAGGAAAAAGCACATTCTGCTTGTTTTACAACAGCTCTCCTCCTTAGTTTAAAAAAAAAAAAAAAAAGAGCTCTGATGCTGAACTGCCCGTCTGCAGTCCAGACTTTCCACATCCTGAAGAAATATGGTATATTATGAAAGAAAAATGATACAGAAATGCTAAATAACCCAGATAATGACAATCTGTAATCCTATAGGGTGCAAAAAAGAGCAAAAACTTTCAAAATAAGAATATGCTTGGCCTCCTTTGTTCTGAAGAACAACTTTCAAAATGGGGCCATGTAAAACTATTCGAGCCAGGACCTTCTCTGTGAACAAGAAGGAGTAAAAAGCCTGCTTTATCTTAGCAATCCTGAGCTGCTTTATGATACAGTACATGATCTACCTGAGAAACAGATGAAAGCGTCACATCAAAGGCAGCAGAGCATCCTCGAGGTGTCTGAGAAGTGACGCACACCGTTAATGGATACATCTTTGTGTGAACTGACTGGAATAATACAGATTTCTCTTTTTTTTCACAATTCATGTTCATGATTTAAAAAAAAGACAAGCTTTTAATCCTGTTGACACGCCATTCGAACATTTTTCAGATTTTGCCCTAAACAACTGAGTTGGGTTTTGCTGCTAAACTAATTATAAACTCTGAAGCTGATGTTTTCACCATTTTTGCAACAGGAGCTGTAATATGAGGTTTTCCATTTTTGGCATTTTCTCTATGTTTCCCCTCTTCTTCATGATTCTTTGCATCACCAGCCGAAGCAAAGACCAGCAAAGACTCAATTGCTGAATTCAATTCAAAGCCACTTCTGGAAGGAAATGCAAAATGAGCCGGTAAAAAAAATGAAAAGAGTGGTGCAGTTCCCTGAATGATCATTAGAGGCGCAATTTTCACTGAACCTCTAAAGTCAAAACTTGACATCAGAAATCAAACATATTTATGTCCAGCTACAAAAACAGCTGAGGTCTCTGTAGCTTATTTTCTCATCTTATCTCATCACATAAAATTATTTAGGGGGCGTGGCTTTTTTGAGTGACAGCTGTATTTCATTCTAAGGTATGAAATGGTGCAACTGTCAATTGGGGTGCTCTGTCCCCACAGCGTCCCAAAAATTCAAGCCCCCAAGGTGGACATCGGCCCTCTGGGTCACCTACCCATTTGTAAGGTGACTTTAGTTTATTATGTGCTAATATGAGCTAAGATAAGCCATACAGCAAACTTACAGCAACAGAGGGAAAGTGGAAGAGTTATTCGGCTCATTTGCCCTTCTTTGGTTCAGTCGTTAAAGATGAGCTCAAGCCGATTTTAAAAGTGGCCTTTGCACAGTGTTACAAAGTTGGATGAGCTAGGAAGGAGTTATCTTGGTGGGCAGAAAGGTGATAAGAAGTTTCACATAGTCCAATCGTATCCACATTCACTGGACGAGGAAAAACACGTGGACTAAAAACCGAGCTATTGTGCGGCCATGGGAAAGTGTTTCATGGCAATAATTTATAAATGAACAACTCTGAGGAGCAGAAATGAGCTTGTAGTTGATTTAATAAGATGAGTTGGACTTTAAAGACATGTTCATATTATTATTGCAGTATAATAAAGAAAGAGTTGATTATGTTTAGCATACAATGAAAACTTATGCAGCCGACAGTCCAGTAATGACGGTTTTAGCACGCCGCACTACAAGCCCCTCCCTTAGCTTAAAACCCCTGGTTTGTATGGATCACGTGCCTTCACACGGATGTAGACAGCCCTAAAATAATGTAAGGTGACAGCAGGTCAGATGCATTCGCATGCAGACTTATCTCCAGGGATAGAGACAAGGCCACGCAGGCTAATCTACACACTACTTCTCCTCGGCATAAATTATGAGGAGCGAACGTCTTATTCTGACTGCTCTGGTTAGCCTACAGGCCAAAAGGCATAATGTAATCATACCAAGTGGAAATCTGAAACACTACAACTCAGGAAATACTCCATGTTCATTTGTAAAACATGCATCTGGGCAGTTTAGCAGAAAATAGAGAGGGATGTTTCTGTCTGCTTCTAGACGAGACAATCAATGTTTGAAATCTCAGAGGACAGGACACAGAGTAGGCAAATAGGCACATGCGACTCAGGAGCCGCCAGAGACGAGGCACACGCACAGAAAATGCAGCCCTGTACACAGCTGAACTAATGTTTCATCTGAGCGTGAGCATTCACCTCTCCCGCTCCCACTCTTCTGACCCTGTGTACTGGCGTTTGTGCAAGAGAGCCAAGAAGCAGCGTGCTCTCGCAGATCATGTGCGTAAGCGGATGCAGCCCATCTCAGGATCCTCCACGGTTTGGCCACGATGCCCCCCCTCCCCCCGTCCTCCTCCACGTCTGCCAGCCTTGCATTAGCAGCTTTCAGCGTCTCCGGTCAAACCTAACATCGCTGTCTGTTTATTCTCACGAAAAATAAAAAGCGGGCACAGCTTAGTTACACTGTTAAGCTCGTCTCCAAGAAGCAGCATTAGCATTCTGCGACTGTCTCAAACACGTCTTGTGAGTTTTAGAGATGCCTAAGGCACTACATCACTGGCATTAGACATTAATTATTTAACTTTAGCTGCGAGCCTCGTTTAAAGAACTGCTTTGTCATGGCATAATGGTGAGAAATCAAAGTCAAATAAACCAGATTTTCAATCCATAAGCCTCATATAAATATTTTAGTGCATGAAATCCAGCCAGCAGCAGGTGCAAACACCCCCCTCTGAGTTTAAGCCTGGACTGAGCCCTCCATTAATTATAGAGCTTATTTTCAATCAATAAAGTGCCCCTTAATGGGGTCAGCGATGGCAAAGGCCAGCGTCACAGGCCATCCAATAGGATTTATCTCATGTTACTTTTTGGCTCCAAATTAAAATTCAAGTAAGAAGAGACCTCATAGACACAATTGGAGAATTAGACGGAACACATGTTTCCCAGGGGAGGGCTCTTACTGTGATTAACTTTAAAGCAGAAGTTACAGAAACAATGGGGAGGAAGGCTTTAAGTGAAATGGAGGAAATTATATTTCTTGTTAAAGCTAAGCTCCCAGAGGTGCCAATGATCAAAGAAATTATAAGATATAAATCTCATTTATACTTCATGATAGAAGAAGAATCTGGCTTAAAATGGGTAATTAGGAGTCACCCATGAAAGAAATATGGCTCAATTTATCTGAGGGAGTGAAAAAAAAAAAAAAAAAATCATTGAAAAGCTGAACTCCAATGAAGCATAAAAACACTGAAAGACAAATTGCCTCCACCCAAAGGGATGCAAGTGTCTTCAGGCAATTAAAGCACTATCCTTCTATCTGACTGGGAAACAAACGACAGACCTTAATCAAATAAAGCACAAAAAAAAGAGCATATTTTCAGACAATCTATCTTACAGCAGCATCACTGAAAGCAGGCTATCCTCTATCCTCTGATTTCTTCCCTTTGTTTTCAGGTTTCAGGGAGAAAGATTAAGTTGAGGAGGATGGTGGGCTGCAGGACCTGTTCCTTAAACTAAAATCGCCCTGCAAAGGTGCATCTCTTAAGTCAAGAAAGAAAATATTAACATCTTAAAAGGAGGTCCGTCTGAGCCTCCTCCCTTATCTTTCCAGCAGTAGACATCCTGCAGCATTAGACAGGGATAAATCATATTCCCCCGTCTGAGGATGGCCAGGGCAGCAGAGCTCCATATATCACACTGATATCAATAAGGGGAAGTGTCAGGGCCCAGCTCACAAGCTATGAGTTGCACAAGGCATCGCAGAAGCCACTGGAGGTTGCCAGTAACAAAGTTTCACTCCTGCTCTTCAATAGATTATTTATTAATCCATATTTATACCCCCCCCTCTGAACTGCCATGGTGATATCTGTGTAACTACGCAGCTTACATCAGCTTGGCCAGTCACAGATCCTTACTACTCTTTTATGGATAAAATTAGAGACTGAAGAACATTTTAATATCATTTTTTTTTTAAACATGGCTCTAAAGAATGTTTTATGCAACATTTAAACTTTAGTGACATCCAGAGGCAGAGCTGCAGATCACAACCAGTTAGATACCCCTCCTACAAGCCCGCTCAGCCAGTGTTTACTGGTCTGCTACGTTACATGTCATTATTTCTTCTTCTTTTTTTTTAAATCATAAGCATCCCTGGTCTAATGTCTGTGTTTGTTCATGTCTCTGCCCTGTCCTTTCATTACCCCTTACTGGTTGAGGCAGATGGCCACCACTTCTGAATATGGCTCTGCTGGAGGTGGCTTCCTGTTAAAAGGGAATTTTTGAAGGAGTGAAGAATCAGTGCAATCTGTTGGTCTCCTTAAAACATTTAAATACATGGCATCTTAAGGAGACAATAATAATGAATTGGATATAATTTGAACAGAACTGAATTATAAGTGGATTACATCAAATTGGATTTAAGTGGAATATAACTGAATTATAATTGGATTTAATTAAACAGTATCTAATTGTACTTGGGATTGACCCGTTAACAATATTGAACCTTTCTTTCTCTGCAAAATGGCCTGAAATGACTTTTGGTATATGAGTGATATTAATAAACTGAATAAATGGCTTTTTTACATACAAAAAAAATTAATACACAAAAAACTGAAATATGAAAAATAATCCATGTCCAAGTCAAGGTTTCAAATTGACCTCAATGGAAGTCAAACGGTCCAACATTTTGAACAACATGTTTTTGTAGCGACATCAAAATGAATTTCATGTAGCCTGTCTTAACATCATAGCTTGACATGAGCTCAGCAAAGCTAGCAAAGCTAGCTGCTGATGACTGTGGTAAGGCCAGCAGTGGCGTGCTCCAACGGGCTTTAGCGGAGTCAGCCCCTCATTCATGACCCCGACCAAACAGGCTTCAGAAGCTCCTTTTTTTTTTTTTAGCAAACCTTTGGGTGACATCATAGGGGGTTTGCCCAGTTCTTTTCACACAAGTTATCATTCAATTACTGAATAAACCAGATTTAAAACAAAAAAATAATAATAAACTAAATTATTATTATGATTATCAGTATCATTATCATGATTATTATTATATTATTCCTATTATTATTATCTCACAAATGACAACAAAATATGGGAAATGAAAGAATCTAAATAAAGGTCGCATTTCTTTTTGGCTTTAGTGCTTTGTGATAATTTAATCCAGAGCAGAGACAGCACTCAGCACAATCAAGTCAACTGTGGGAATATTAGATTTTACATTTGTTTCCCTCAGCTTTTAGCGAAGCAGTTTCTGAATTAAGACAAAGATGAAAATGATACAAATGATCTTAAATAATCCCAATTATACTATTATGTATGTATAGTGGCAAACTTGCATACTTTTCTTTAAAATGTCTGCATCTGTTTGTGTGTATGGCGGTTAATTAAAAGCGACCTTCATGCCAACGAGCTACAGAAAACGAATAGATTATCCTATTAACGTTTCTGCAAGAGCAGATTCCTGCAGCAGCAGTAATGGCAGCAACAGACGAAAGCTTGTTTAAACTCCATAAAACAGTTCAACAGCTTGTCTTGGCATGTCACACTAAGAAGAAAGAAAATATTCGCAAACCACGAAATACATTCACAAACTTTGAATGCCTTCTAATACCTTTTCCGATAAAAAGGGAGAAAGTCTGTTGTAAGATTGTGTATTTAGGTGTGTAAGAGCTCCTGTATGCTGCACAATATCTGCAGTCATATAAGATTATGACATCTCACACTGTACGAGCTGCATTCGCTTCATTTTGGGTGCGATGTCAAGAGTGGTATGCAGACAGCCCGTTGATGAGCCCTCTTGAATCTTAGGCTACGACTGGTGCAGAGATGCAGGCAGATGTAGAAATGCGTCACCAGCATTTCTGTAAACAAATAACCCCAAAAAGAAACCGTTGTAGCGTTTACAGAAGGTGCATTAAAAAGAAGCAGCGGAAGAGGAAAATGTGGTCCCAGTCATGGCCAAGGCCAGCTCGTGTTTCTTCTTGGCACTAGGTTGCATTAATTAATAGTCAAACATTGCAGGACGTAAGACAGACAATTTTCCCAAAAAGACAAAGACATCCCCAAGATTCTTTCACAGACAGGAAGGGCCATGGTCACCTGAAACTCTCTGACAATAACACGACCTTGCCACTTGACATTACATCCCCTCAGTCTGAGAATATGCAATTAAGTCAAGTCTGATTTGCAGGGTATTGTGACATCACAGACCCAGATCAGAGCAGGACTTTCCAGCCTCTTTATCTTTTCCTCCACCCGCCTCCACATTATGTAGCATGTGCTGCATTTCAGAAGTGGTTAACACAAAGTTGTAACAACAAAGCTAACAGAGGCAGACCACAAGGAACGGGGGTGACCTGTAGAGTCCAGTCAGGAAAACACCAGCTGACATGAACGGAGCTGTTGTACTGTATCCTGCTGGTGTGTTACCCTAAGCAAGAAAGAAAACTAACATAAAATGTATATTTCATACAATATATCTATTAATATACCATAAGACTTGTAATGTCTAGAGTGTCGTGGTGTCTAATGACGCCTGATCTGTATCGTCACCTTAACTAGAACAGTTATAAGCTGTTTCAGGTTTCAAACTTCACTAAAAGTGAAATGTTCACATGAGACTTTCTTCAAACTGCCACAATGTTGACTGACATGAGTTGACTGACCTTTTCAAATGATGCAGCAAAACTGTGGATCAACACTAATCTGTACATCCTCCTTCCTTATCCCTTACCACAGAGGCCAAGCTGAGTTTAATGTGATTTTTCTTTTTCTTTTTTCCTCTTCTTCTTCAAAACAAATACAAATCACACAACCCACATATAGCCTATCATAAATACATATGCTGGATAGTGTTTTGGTTTATGCTTGTCCTTGGGGAAATAGGAGTCCCGCTACACAGGACAACTGTCACGCAGTTTCATTACAAAATCTATGCCAGTTTGAACCAGCTAAGACCTCTTTTGCCCTCTTGCTCCATTCAAAGGAAGAAGCTGAAATGGTGTGTCAACCTTTATTAGAATCAGAGAGAGACAAATGAAGGTGAACAAAATTCATGGCCTTTTATTGTCCCCTGTTTGTTTTAGAGGATGTCTGGTTCAGACCAAATGGTAGCATGAAATACTGTTAGCCATGTAGGCAGGTGTACAAAATCCCCCACAGCCAGACTAAGGGCAGAAATAAATCGCAATGCACATTCATTCTCTCAGAGCTGCCTCAACACAGTTTTTTTTTTTTTTTTTTTTTAAAGTTCTGCTGCATATCTTCTTTGTAATGTCTTCAGTGGCAGACAGCACAGTTTCAAAGTGATTTATGAAAAAGCTTTTCTTCCCTGCAGACATCAAAATGACAAAAGCAGCAGAGCCCTGATTTTAATATGTTGTGAATGTGCTACTTTAACTCTCCCTGCGCTTGCTCGGCTGCTGCTGTGAACAACACTAACACAATATTGTGTAGAGGAGCTGCAGAGTGCAATGCAGAGCTCCCAGAGTCTGATGGAAGGCCACAGATTCTGTTGTAGAAATGAACTCAGTGAAGATTCACAGACGGATCTCTACATATACATGTGTTTTTAAAATTCTGAATCAATGCACAAGCTCGAAAAATAATAATTTTTTTCTTTTTAAACATATTTTTCAAACTGGCAAAGCTTCACAATTGTTTAGGTGTCCGTACTCAAGTCACTTTAATGATGCTGAGGGATGCTGGAGATTGACCAGAAGGTGTTGCATTCTGGGAGGAGTGTGCAAAGCATCTCTGAGTTTCCTTTCAGGGTCGGTAATAAATATGGCAGTACCAACCTTGCTTCCAGTAAAGTCCTTCTGGTCAGGGAAGGATGAGCAGGACAAAGCTACTTTAATAAGGAAGGTTTGCAAAATGAAAATGAAATAAGTTGTACAGCTTTACCACAGCTCAACGGAGATGTAAATCTGAGGAAGCCTTTGTTAAAGCCTTTCTTTGTGTTGCCTTCATATATATATA
>JBAMYA010024404.1:0-16460 GCA_037176975.1 Arrhamphus sclerolepis | reverse complement strand
GTATTATGTTGAATGTGTTGCAAATATTTAATCATACAGATTTTGGCACACCCATTGCTTCTAGCTAAGAACACATTTCTTGCCTTTTTGCTTGATGGTTGCATTTGTCAACATTTTCTCCACTCTACACTTTCATCAAGCTACTACTCTTAAGCCTGTAAAAAAAAGGAAATTTTTGAGTTAAACAGTTCTGACAGAGACTTGAGTGTAGAGAGAGTTAAAGAGAAGGAGAGGAGGACTCGTTTTGCTGAGGGAGGACGGATTTGTGACAGGGCTCCTTGTTACGCTACAGCAACAGAAAACTGGCCAGGACCTGTTGCGCAACCGATGGTGTGATTGCATACACAAAAGGGGAGTGAAATAGAGGAAGAGGTAACAAAGACGAAAGGATAAGGAGAGGAAACATAATCTGGAACAGACTGCATAATCTCTCCAGCATTTGGTTAATGGACTTTATATAGAGCTGGTTTAGTCTTCGCTCAAAGAACATTTATACCACAAACTACACTCACACAAGCACACACACTTATACATGCATCACTTTGTGCAATTTTTCTTGTTTCTTATTTCCTTTTTCTCTATCATGCACACCCAGACAAATGTGTATGGGCAATGTAGGGTTAAGTTTCTTGCCCAACAACCCTTTAACGTGGACTTCAACAAGACCAGACGGCCACACCAACATTGCTCATCACAGCCGATCATGCAGGGTGCTCCACTTGCTCTGATGAATTTTTAAATATAGGAGTTTCTTCATTGCTTTGAAGAAATTCTTTTATGCTCAGATGAGTTCTCTGAGAGTGTCTTTCATCAGCGTGGTATGAACAGTATATGAGTCCCATTCATATGCCAATTATCAAGGGATTTGACAGCTTAGTGATTCCGATCAGTTGATTAATAGCAAGGGGCACTCAGATTTGAGGAATTTCTATCAGATGCTAGACTTCAATAGGCGAACCAGATATATTGGAGATTCTGAACTACTTATCATTTTGAATTTCCTAAATATCTTTTAATTCCTGTTATTCAGGACCACAACCACCAGTCAAGATACAGAAGCCATGTCGTATACATATATTTAGAGGGGAAAAATTCTCTTTTTTTAAATAAATCTGGACAGCTTTATAATTTATTCACTTTCGTAATTATTGTCAGAGGCTTTCAAAGTGGGGGGCATTATCCCCCAGTGGGCTTCAAAGTAATTTCTCTGCAGGCACAGGAGTGAAGAAACATTACAATAATTATACTGTGTGTGTGTGTGTGTGTGTGAGAGAGAGGGAGACATAGAGGGACTTGGCTACACACAATGTTTGGAGGAATGTCATTGATTTTCTCATCCCCTAGAAACAGAAACTAATGAATAACTTAGAATCGACCTTTTCGTGTATCTATGGTATGAACTGATATCTTACAGGGATATTTTTCCTATCTCAGATAAAATGATGAGAATTTATGGGACAAAATGACATCACGATCCCATACAATAACCTATTAAAAACTGAAAAACCTTATTTTCAGTGCTTATTCTACATTTACTGTTCAATAATTATTGAATGACTGAAGGTCCAATATATAGTTTATAATGTGTGGATGTACAGCATGTTTGCATACCACAAGCCAGTTATTGCTTGCATGTTTTGTTATACAGCTTAATGTCTTCAGTAACATTAATATATAGTGGCAGTTCTCGTTAAAGCTCCTTTTTGTCAGGAGGCACTCTAAATGTACATATTACTGTTCTGAAAACCTGGTCGCTCTGACTCAGAGGTGACGTCTCTAGACTGCACGGGAAGCTCTGCTTCTTCTTAAATGTCAAAAACTTAAATGGTCAAATATGTACAGTTATGTTAACATTTCATTGACTACAAATGCGTTAGAACATGTTCATCTTGAAGACGAGTTCGTTCAGAAGCGTCAATGCCATAGATTTCAAGAAATCCTTTTCTTATACAGTCTATGATCAGTGCATTTGCCCGTAGAAGCTGAACATCCATTCACTTCGATGGGACTGCGTGGAACAGTTTTTTTCATTGCCTTGAAACTCGACAGTCATTGGATAAATGCTACGATTCTGTCCCGCCCCCCAGACGCTCAGCTTCACTGAGGGTTAATGGAGCTGCGGTGCTGGCCTGGACGCTGAGCCCCCACATGATGATTGGAGGATCAGTCGAAAAGCTGAATCCCATTTTGATTGACAGCTATTCTGAGATATACACCGTGACTTAATCATGGGGAGCTCGGTCCCATCGCAGATTTTGTGAGTGAAGTCAAAAGACAAACTGCAGCCATTTCTTGGTATTTACTTGGTGAAATTACTTGACAATTTCTATTTTTCAGTTCTTATGGATGTGACATACGGGGAGCGACGCCGCTCCCTCTCAGTTCATTTCCTATGGAACGTTTGCGATGAGGTGACAGTCGCTTGCTCCAGCCAAGCGACCAGAGAAATTCGTGCATGTGAAATTTCAAGCTCGCACACGTACATGTGCACATGTGGGCGGGCGACGCGACAGAACAAATTTGACAATTTTTGATCTTTTGTTGCTGTCACATGGCACTAAAACCAATCAGCGAGGGTTTCACCAATGAGCGGAGAGTATGCTACATGCTCCAGAAAAACCACTGTCAAACAGCAATATGGAGGAAAGCATCATTTTATCTGTGTTTGACTTTCCCATTATATTTGAAATTTTACGAAGTGATTATCAAGATACACATAAAAAGGCATGGGAACTTGTTGGCGCCACAGTGAAGTTGTCTGGTAAGTTTTCTCCACTTTAAGATTAGTGAAGTCTTATCTCAGCATGTGTTTTACAGATACCATATATAATGATCAATATTTACTATCACTACTAATATTTATAGTAATTTTAAAGTGAAATAACATGTATAAAACTATACTGGATATAAGTGACGCAAGAGAACGATTCGCAACGCTGAGCTTCCCTTCTGTGAAAGACCAGCAGCTGCCACTGGTCTGACTCCATTCCCTGTATAAAGGAAAATTTCCCAACACAATCAGCAAATTTGACTAGTTTGACTGAGGTCATTGAGTCACAGTGTGACTGTGTAAAGGCTTGTCAACTCTGAACATAATCACAAGGAGTCAACAGAGGAAATGGCCAATTCTCAAGAAAACGCAAAGTTTGTCTAGGTCATACGAAGCCACGCAACACTATGGCTTGGCAAATGTTTAAACTTGATAGAAAGAGTTAAAGATACGTAATGATACATCAGTAACGCAAAGTTAAGAGTCCCCTTGATGACACTGCATGTGTGGCAGGGGTTATAATTTGGCAATTCTGTTCCTAATTAAACCCTTTGTGATATGCTTCATTTATTGTTATGCTTCATCCTGTTTATGAAATGTGCTACATAGATAAATAAAAATAATTTCTTTATTCAAATGTTTCTATTTAATTGTGGTGTGTGTGAATGTATATCCTGATACTATAATGTGCATGTTGCAAAGGTTTTTCCCAGTATGTTTACTCTCCTTACATATGTAAAAATGAAGAGTCGTTACACATTTGGGAAACGAAGTCTGAACAAAGTAAGATCCACAATAACAATGAACATGGCCTTTAATGACGGAATTCCTAATGCTCAGTTGCACCCTCCTCTTCCTCACTGCTTCATGCTGGCTCTGGAGGTAATCAGCCATTCTACAGCATTTACGCAAGTTGCTTGTTGCTGGGAAATGGCTCAAGCTCATGAAAGGAAGTCGTAGCCAGCTGACTTATTCTCCTTTTCACTTAGTTCCTATGCATGCTCCATCTGACCCATCAATGAAAAGCCACTTTCTTCCCCTTCTCTGATGCGTGGCTCTGCAGGAAAAGCAGGGGGAGGCGTGGAAAACGATGGACAATACAGTAACCCAGTGCCGGCCAGACACACAATGTGAGCTCTCTGTGCCCTGGTGGACTAACAGAGAGGCCTTTCTCATGATCCAACTGCTTCACCAATCCCACGCCAGCATTTCTCCTCACTTTAATTATGCAGCAAACACATGTATATTCACGTGCTGATCCCATCACTCTGTTAAGTAATTAAGATAGTAGAGGGACATACGATTTTTGCGGCCTGGTACTGTCGGAAGTAAATTAATTGCTCTGATTACATAATCCTGTCCTCAAAAGACTGCCTGAATAAATTCAGCATAGGTTTCATCCTGTGTCTTTACTGTCTCAGGTCCAGTGACTCAACATGACTCATCTCGTGTCAAAGCAATTATCCCATAAAGATATATGTTCTATTTTTAGACAAGAGAAGATTATCATGTGCATTTTTATGGCTTTATGGACTGGTATACAATAAGCAATGGTAGAGCATTGATTTAATAAATGTGCATGACCAAGTGCTTTTGATTGAATTCTTAACGATAATCACTTCTTCTTTCACAGTGGTGGTTTCAGTTTGATGGTGTCGAATGCAACACTACAAAACATAAGAACCTCAACTAAATGCTCAGCATGTGACACAAACTGTCAGCAGGACAAGTGTGTAGGAGATCCACGTTAATTTTTTAAAATGATTCTGCTAAAAAAAAAAAAAAATTAGAAAAGATTTTACCTCATTAGACTTGACCTATAAAAGTGCAAACGTGTCAGTTTTATTGCAGTGGAGCACAAATACTTTGCCCTCAATGGTAAGCCTCCTCTTCACCAGTTAAACATCTTTACCATTTCTACAGATGCCCTTTGCACATCTAAAGATATAATAAACAGCTCTTGGACAATTGGATATTGTGATCATACAGAGTTTAGATGTGTTCGATACAGCAAAGCATTTCTTTTTCACTGATTTCTGAAGGCTCTGTGGAAGTGAAGAGCTTCTGTGAGAAGACATCTGGATAAGAGCAAAAGATGGGTCAACCTTGTTTGCTAAGCCTCTATCAATTACACTTCACAGGACATAGACTGTAATATGACAAGTCAAACCAGACAAACATGCTTGATGAATGGCAAAAGAGTAAAACCCTTCCCACATACGTTTCTACCATTGGATTAAAGAGCCCACATCTAACCAGTTCTGGTTAGATCCAGATAGTGATGCAACATTTACTTCATCTTGTCATGTTGTTGCGGGTAAGATGTGCACACACTGTAAAACTCGATAAGTTCATTTAACTCAAAAAATGTTTTTGAAAGTGATTACACAGAAACGAAAAACAAACATGCCAAGAGCATTCTCTTTGCCATCTACAGAAACGTTTCATGTGCTGTGTTTGATTTGGCTGTTTGTCTTCATGAAACCTTGTACTACCTGAGGCAGATTTGCAACTTGAACAGATGTGACATGTGAGGCCTGAGTGTGGGATCTGAAATAATGGTGCACTGAGGTGATATGCCATCATGTGTTGATGCCTGGTAGCAAATGTTTTCAAGAAATTCTTGACATTCTTTGTATCCTGGATAATCCCTCTTAAGACGACTGTTTTCCTCAAACTTCATGGTCCAAATGTGAACCAGAAGACCAAAGCATTTTGTCATCACTGGATAATGTTCAGAATAATGATGATTGGGTTGAAGCTTAAAATGTGGAAACACAGCTTTAAGCCTGCCTGTTATCAGGATGAATGGATTCATCTGTGAAACATGGAGACAACACTTGCTTCATAATTTCTTTAAGGTCCATTAGTATGTTCCATGTCTCATTTCCTTCTGAGACTTTACTTCTTCGCATAACCTAAATTTCCATATCCATTCCCACTGATTCTTAGTTTGGCAGCAGACTTCTTTGGCATTGGCTGCATTTTATCAAACCTGTCAGAGTGCTGATATGAAAATGTGCAAATTTCGGTGTTTAAATATTCAAGAGTGGAACACTTCAGTTGATTCATTTCACCAACGCACAAGGCCAGCTCAACTAGGCACAATCCCCTCAAACACATCATGCAGTATATCAGATGGAAAACCAGCAATGGATTGAAAATGTAGCAATGCCTTGCTGAGGGCATAAGCACCTATAACACCAACATGCATTGCATTTCCTCCCAGCACAGGATTTTTCAAATGAAGATCATGGCACATCTTTGTTTTCACGTTGAATCATCTTTCAGAAACTTCAGTGGCCTGTCTTTGTTCTGGAGGCAGCAAAAGAATATTGGTATGCAATTTCCTCTGAAAGACTGCATAGAGCTAGCAAGACCACAAGCAGCCAAATTATCAGCTGTCACACACAGCACAGTGCCCCTGATGCATTCACCAAAGTGTTTCAATGAAAACGCCATCCTGTTCGAGAGTGTTGCAAGTCTTTCAGCAAAGGTGACACTACACTTTCACAGCCAGTCAGACACTGTGCACAGCAGTGCTAGATATACTGTATAACATGGATGCTACTGTAGATGTACAACATGGATGTTAGATGTATAACATGGGAAGATTAGCAATAACATAAAAACTAGAAATCAAGTAATCAATTTTGCTTTGTATTATTAACAATGGTAGGTGTAGAATAATCAAGGAAAACTGTGACAGTGGTATTTTCATAGCTTAAAAGGCTACATTTTTAGATATGGTATTCCTTTACTCTAATATTTCCATACAGGACTAATTTCAACATCAAGTTGCCATCAAGTCATAATGCAAACCATGAACTCCTTACTAAACATACAGCACTATTCTCAAGGTCATTAACAACCTGACAGAAAACAGTTAAGTGTCGGAACTACCAACAAATTAGTTAGAGCTGATTAAAAGCAATAAACAACTTAAAATAACTAACTTTAGCTATTAAATTAAGATAAATGCACTCAAAAAGAAGACATGATGGTGGTAAATGTTGCTCGCGCATGTAGGGGAAGTTGTCTGATCAAGGCTGAATACCATGACATGTTTCATCCCAAGTTTCATGACAGGAACTTGGGATGAAAGTAAAGAAGTGAAATTGTATATGAATTTTAAAAAAAAGTTTCAAATTTTGACACAAAATCAACATCTAAGAACGTTGTCTCAAGTTAAAATCTATTGTTCACAAGCACAGGGGTGAACAAAAGGAGGAGGAGCATTAGCTACGTACATGAAACAACTTTTAAAACTTTTTTTTGAGTAATTACAAACCAATCTTTTTTTTTATCAGACTTACTGTCTGGATTTACAGCGCATATGAGGAAATAAGCTTCAATTTCTGACAATTCTCCGTATCAACAACACTACGAATGTGTTTGTTCAACTTTTTCCAAAAGACAAAGTTGAAATTTGACTGTAGGGAGAGCAGGGCAGTCCAGTTACCAGAATAAAATATTACCATTTTACATTTCAAACCATGTTTATGAGTGATCTCAATGTCAGATCCAAAAACGTCCAGTCTCACCACCAGCTCATCACATTCTGATACTTTGCCAAGAACATCATTAAGACCCAAACCTAGATACAGCTCTCAAGAAATGACTTCAGCTGTAATCCATCCATCAATTTGGATCCGTTTGCAGATGTATCTCTCCTCGTCCGCCTCCTCCAGATACCAGGTCGTTCCCAGACCAAATATAGAGATATAACCTTTCCAGTGTGTCCTGGGTTTTGCCTTGAGGCCTCTTCCTAGTTGGACATGCCTGAAACACATTCCCAGGAAAGCGTTTTATAATATGAGATTCATTTTTCAGCGAAATTCTCTTTTTCCTCGTCATCAAATGCTGCTGGTCAAAGTAAAATACCACTTTGATTGGCCAAGCATTTTCTATAACTACCTGATTCAAAGTCAGCTCATATTCTCATTTTAAAAGTCCCATATTGTGCTGTTTTGAAGTCTAGTCTTTGTGGCAAAGAACTGTAATGAACTAGTGTTCTGTCGTCAGTGACAAAAATTGTCAAATCGTTCTGACAGCCAAAAGAAAAACAAATGAAGGTCATCCCTTTACATATGTGGGCCTAAGTCTCTCACAGTGAGCTCATGTCTCTTTTGATGTCATGGGAAACCATCCATCCATTCATTATCGATACCCACTATTTCCTATACAGGGTCATAGGGAGTCTGCTGGACCCTATCCCAGCTCACTCCGGGTGAAAGGCAGGGGTACACCCTGGACAGGTTGCCAGTCCATCGCAGGGCATCATGGGAATCACATTTTGAAGATAAAAAAAACAACAAAAAACTGCCTATAACCTCACTCTTTGAGTAAGCAAGCAACAAGACAACATCAAAGATAAATATAAATAACACTACAAATAATATTTGAATCATTTCAAGTCAGGAAAAGCATAATATGAGGGCTTTACATAGTCTGTCAGTTTGAAAGGTTGATAAATTGATTTGAAATTGGTGTTAAGTGATACAGAATAAATCTAAATAAATGTCTCTACATGAAGTAATTTCAGATGGGTCTATTGTCATAACAAGTCCATGATTCTGTGCTTGGCCTTTAGTCCTCTTGCTGGAAAAGAGCTCATGGCAAGGGCAGTGATGCTAAACAGGGCTTAGACTGAAGTTATTTCATCTGACAGCATGTCTCTATATCCATTTTTTCCCACCGCCTATAGTCTTGACCCAGTGTCATTAAAGGGCTGCAACAAAGCCACCTCTTCCCTTTCCCAGAGTATCAGGCAGGACTGGTTTTCCTTCAACAGATGCAAAAAGGGCCCCTTCAGAAGCAATAGTTGATCCTGAGAATGGATGTTCTTATATTATGTCTTAAAAACAGGCTTTAAATAACAACACCGAGTCACTTTAAGTCATGAATTTGAAAACATCTATATTTTGGGCTTTTGATTTGGTGTAGAAACCAAAATTGCTTGGTCAAAAACATTATCTTGTTTCAGATTTAGCCCTTATTGAGCTTGCATTACCATTGGGAGTGCTGAGACTTAAACCTTTTCTACCCAGTTCTCAGTTTCAAATAGAGAGGAAGAGGTAGTGATGAAAGATGTAGTCCAGAAAGAGAGTAATCCAACTGAGAGGAGGAGCATACAGATGAGCAGGTATGACAGACTTCAGGGAATAGATCAAACACAGGAACATTGGGTAATAATTTACATTTAACAATTAAATCTCTTTTTCTTAGATCTCCACAACAGTTATCAGAATTTCCAATTCTAACAAGTCCAGAATCCAATACTGACAATCTAGAACTGTTCAAAGAGAGGGAAGGTGGCTCAGTGGTAGAGGGTTCGGCCATGAACCTGAAGGTTGGTGGTTTTGAGCCCCCTCCTGGGTACACTGAAGTGTCCTTGGGCAAGACACTGAATCCCTGATTGCTCCCGGTCGTCTGGCCAGTGCCGTTGTATGGCAGCTCCGCTGACAACCGGTGTATGTATGTCTGTGTGAATGGGTGAATGCTTACAGTGGGAGGGATCAGGCGAGACCATCTGTCTGGCAGTTTGTCTGAGGGTGAAAACAAAATGACAGACTGAGAGAAGTCCCCAGTAGTCTGCAAAACTCTGATGTGGCAGTGAAGTGGGGCCCTCTGTGAGAATGTCTCTGAGACGATGTCTTGACCATGTTCTAGATGATGGAAAGTGCATTAATTAACACAAAAAGCATAACCAGGTACTCGAAATGTCCAGAGCACTGAAATCCAGAGAATGACCTAGCACACGATAAGCCGAACAGTGGCAAAAAAAAAACCTCACTCTTGGACACCTTGAGCTGGACCTGGCTCATTGGGGGGACCCTCTAGCTGAAGATGGTCAGGTAATAAGAAAAGAGAGGATGAAGGAAAGGCAGAGGAGAGGCACAAAAATATATAAACATATGATGGTCGGAGGGTTGGACTGCAGGTCAGTCACATTAGTTGGTATCCTACAGTGGCATCTAGTCGACAGATGGTCTTATGTTTTGACATTCCTGCCCTAGTGGCACTTTGTGTTCCCTGGAAGCAAAGGATTTGTAGACTGCTCCTGCCTCTGTGTCGCCTGCATTTGGGTCCTTCATATACTTCAAATCCGAACAATAACATGATGTTCCTATTAGAATAATATATGTAACATGACTCTTGCAGTGAACTCTTATATAAAAGCAGCCTACTATGTAGTTTGGTGATGCAGACCAGAATGAGAGTGGCCAAGAAAGGACCAACAGCCTCTTACAAAAGTGTAGGAGAGAAATAGGGACAAAGTGAAATGATGTTAGATAGTGAACCAATAGAATGTCCTCTTAAAATGATCAGTAACTGAATCTTTTTTATTTTATTTTAAACAGTTATGGATGCCACCATATATGCAGAAAATGAGGATGTGAATATCAAGGATTCCAGATGATTGTCCACATTTTGGCACAGTGATCATATACATATAGTAAAGCCTTATATTAAGTAGCCCGGTGTAAGTTACTCTTGTGAAGCTGTTGAGCAATAACAAAGGGAAAGCCTGAACCAGAAGTGCTGGTGCTTAAACAGGCACATTTTAAACTGAGCACAGCATAGCAGTCAGCTTTCAAAATACACAGATAACAACTTTGAAAAGATGCGCGGTTGCAAAAATATGATTGACACCTCATCATATCAGGCACAGCTCTTCTCATTATTTTCATGGTGACCAATAAGATATAGTGACATTAAGTGGAAGTTAATGTGTGTATAAAGAGTGGTTTCTTTGTTTCTGCTTAAAGAACATCAGGACAAAAAGCTATATTTTAACAAATGCACAAAGTACAAAACAGGAAGGGAGGCAACCTACAAGATGAACCTCAGTGATTATTGGTCTAAACACTGATTACATCCAAGAGGTGCAACACATGAATGAATCATCTAGACAACATCCTCTTGATTTATGGGCGGCTGGATCTGTGGACCAGCCCACTGAGACAAATGGCTTCCTGAACAACGTGACACAAAACCACCTCAGGCATCATGTGTCTCTGTTATCAGGAGGTTGCTAAACACCTCCTCTCTGTCACCATCTAAGCTCATTGTTTGGCTGCTAAAGATGTTGATGTATTTTCTTTTAAATTTTTTATTGTTGTCACTTGACGTATTAGGGGTTAATTTTAGGTTGTTGGGTTTTTTTTCTCTCTAATTCATTACTTTTTAATTGCTGTAGCTGTAGTCATCACTAGTCAGGCTAACCATGTCTAATGCACTTAAAAACATTATTGTAAGAGCTGAATTCAATTTCAGGTGGTACTGTTCCACCACATCTACAGATCAGCAAGCTTTACAAAGGAGACCACAGCAAGGACCATAGCATCATATTCTTAACCCTATAGATTTAACAAAAAATTAATAAAAATGAGTATCCCAAGCTGTCCTTTGTTATGTCTACACAATTAACACCATCCTTTGGTCAAGTAAAGGAGTCTGTTTGGAAAAGAGGCCCTCAGATTTCATCCAATCAATCAAAAATGTTGAAAATGAAGGGAAGAGAGCTGTGAACTCCCTGAAAATATTGGTTCTTCATGAATGGTCACTGCCAAGGGCTGAAGTGCAATTGCAAAAAGTAGGGAGAAAGTGGGTCATCCTGCATAGTACCTCTTCCAAGTTCAAAAGAAGAGGAACTTCACTATTGGTAAGACTGTTGAATGAGTGTTTCTACATCCAGAGAGACAACAGCTTTGGAAGAAGCCTTATCATTCAGGATTATCAAGGATGTTATCATTCCCCATTCAGATAATGAGTTCTGTTGTCCTTTTATTTCGCCATGCTGTGCTATGTGACATGCACAGAGGCCTAATGATGTCACTCTTTTGTTCTGCCACTGTTCCACCTTGGTAGGTAGTAACAGTGGCATAAAGGTCCAAAAAGAGTGCAGTGTGAACTTTAAGCATAACAGGGGTGAGAGGATGAGTGCACACACTGCATTGAGGAAGAAATCAGTCAGAACATTACAGGAATGGTTTAGAGACAAGCAAACTAAAGCCTGCAGAAAAATACCACCAGGTTTGTTACCACAGAGGCTGGAGCCTGAGACCTTTGAAGTGATCTTCTGACACCTGTAAGAGACCAAGGGGAACCGAAAGTACTATCCGCTTTGTTTGTCTTTGACATGGGGTTCAGTGTTTCAAATAAAAACCCCTTAAAGCCTTTTTGAAAAAAATACTCATCACTTCTTTTAGTTCATGTGCAAAGTACTTTCTAATGTTTCTCCCCTTCCTTAAAGTCTCTTCATCTGGCATGAAAGAGCAATAACTCACTTTTTTGTTTTAACCCATAATTAAATTCACACCTCAGTCCAGTCAACTTACTGAAGGTATGCAACCTTTTTTTCTGAGTCTGTGGCTCTAATTTGGTGTTCTAGTGACTGGATCTTACTACAGTTCTCCATTTTGATTGAATTAAAGAAAATTAAAAGAGTATTTGATTATGTGACTTTTTCTTCTTCTTTGGCTTGTGATTGCCTCCTTTAATCACCTCGAAGTCTTAGAAGTTTATGAAAGCAGTTAAACACTGCTTTCAAGTCCGAAAGAAGTGATCATTATCTTTAACAGGTATAGAAGTCTATGTGGGTAAGTTAAAGGGACAATGGCGAAAAAAAACAGCTGTCATGTCAACCAGGAGATCTGAGTTCATTATAGTTTAAAATTACAGTTTTTCCACAGCTATTGACTTCAAGAGTTGGTGTTTAGGGTTATTATACACAAACTAAGACGAAAATTTAAACTACCAGTGAAAAATAATTCTGTTAGCTGAAATAAAAAAAACAAAAAAACTATGAAAACTAAAATTAACAATGCAAAACTACTGAAATTAAACAGAATTGCAGTTAAAATTAACTTAGACTTTGTTTTGCATCTTGCCTGGAAGCAAGCAGGTCAGACATAATGTCATGAATTCTCCATCTAGTGAAATAACTAAATACATGGACGAGGTCCAACAAGGAATCATCTACGACACACTGGATTTGTTGAAGTAGGGGATTTGTCTCAAAACTGCCCCAGTAGCTTTAGATTTAGTCAGTGCTGCTGTTTCCCAGAATTTTGTTGGGTGCATTTTCTCTGTGTCCTGCTGTCATCTGGTCTGAGAAATCCATACTTCTCTTAAGCAATGTGTTTTCACTTAAAATAAATAAGAAATTACTTGACTGAATTATGTAGAGGGAGTGGCACATAGGTGCTTTTGTGTGTTCCTATGTATATGTGTTTGTTATATCCACAATAGAGACTTAAATTGATCTCCCTTCAACTTCTATTTAATTTTGACTTTAATCATTTTTTAAGATTGGTTTTTAAACATCCTACCTACCTCTTCAAGTAAAGAATGCTGTCTCAAAAAATAAATACATAGACTTTTTAGAAAAACATGCTCCAGACAACGTCTCTTTCAGGGAAGACATTGCACATACAGCAAGACAATGCAAAAACATGTACTGCATCCATCAACAGCATGGCTTGTGCTGAACTGGTCTGCATGCAGTCCAGATCTTTCACCAACAGAAAACACATGGCGCATCATAAAATGTAAAATTTGGCAACAAAGGCCCAGTACTGTTGAGCAGCTGAAACCCTGCATCAGACAAGAATGGGACTACATTCCTCTCCGAAAACTCCAGCAACTGGTTTCCTCACTTCCCAGACATTTCACAGACAGCTGCCAAAAGAAGAGGGAATGCTACAATGTCCCAGTGCTGAAACGCTGTTCCAACTTTTTTTGAGATGTGTTGCTGCCATCAAAGTCAATATTTTCTACCCATTTATGACCCTCACACTGTCCAATAATTTTGTCTTTCTTTTAAAGCCAATAGGTTTTTATACACAAAATGTGGAACTGTGCCTTTTTTTTATGACCATTTTTGCATATAATTTTAAATCCTACTTTTTCATTTGTGCAATAAAGCTCTTACCTTATTTTGCAGGGTGGGATTTGGGTTTAAATGCATTAAGCCTAAATATACACAGATATTTGGCACCAACGGCCAAGAATTTGTTTTTTCGCTGTTGCCACTCTTTACATCTTCAGCCTTTTGTGAGTGATTACTAAATTTCGTTTTTATGTAGGATGATCTGTTGTTGTCGCAGGAAGCAGGTGTGCACGTGCTCGTGTTTGTGTATGTTGGCAGCAGACTCATTGGTAGGCGGGGTTCTGACGTCACCGCAGCTCATGCATAATGAACGAGGAGGCAGCGGTCACGAAGAAACTGGCTGCTTCTGGTTTCCAGGCATAAATACAAAGCGGAGCCGGTCTGAGAGAGAAACGGCACAAAGGAGAGCGGAGCCCCCTGTGAGGTTTTAGAAAACCGAAGACCAAGAGAGTCAGGTAAGCAGGTTGTCCACGTTTGACAGAGTTGTTGTTCACTAGTGGGACGGTGATGGCGAGCGGGGTGACTGAAATGTTAACCAAAAGAGCAAGCCGAGATGGTACAAATAGCTGGATATACCTTGTTGACGCGAGAGTGAACGATACATTATAACAAGTGTCTGTCAGGTGTTTGTGTTTATACTATTATTATTTGGGGGAAAAACAAACAAAACAACAACAAACGAGAACACCACACAAAGGAAACCTACGTAAAGCCGACCAGATTAAGTCTTGTATCAGAGTAACGGGACAAACTGCTTCGGCTTCACTAGACAGTTTTTTGGGTTTAAAAAAAAAAAAAAAAAAGAGAGTCGTTTTTTTTTTAAGCTTAATATGACAGCTTGTAAATGTGTTGAGGTTTCTTATTACCACCACAGGTTGTCTTTCAGACCAGTATCCGTTAAAACTGTATGTCAGAGTTGCTCTTTAAAGGCGTTTGCTTTGTTTCAAAGTGTTGCCACTTTGGCATCACGGCTTATACGTGGCAGGCTTTTTACTACACAGCTGTTTAACTGAGCACAAGAGATGAGACAGTTTGATTTACACTTTGATCTTATCTGCTCTGTGCTCACACTTCTTTTATATGATTCTAAAAGTGTCTGCTTTTCTTATTATATTTGGGATTTTGTGACTATTTTCCACTACACCCTTCTACACCTAATGCTTTAAATTGTCATAAAACCTTTCATCAATAATGAATTGATTTGCATATTCTATTATTGAAAGACAAAAGAAAGAAGGAAAACCTAATGATGATGATTTTGATTGTTGTGTAGTTTTGTAGTTTGTCCACTTGTCTCTGCATCAGGGGAGCAGTCAGCCTGGTGCAGATGTGAGGTGCCTGTGTGTGGTACTTCCACTCCATCATCTCAGTTTGGGAAAATCAGAGCTGGGAGAGAAGTGTGGAATGTCTGGCGCTTGGCACGATTTTGCAAGACTATACTATGCTGAAACTTTTTTTTTTTTTTATGTAGGGATCTTGCGCAAAGTCTGTTTTCGTGCTACTGCTCACATGGGAGATTGGTGGAGGAAATGCAGATGTGAGTGTGTACACAGCTGGAAAGAGCTCTGTTCACAGTTAAAGCACAGACGAAAGAGGTGAAGATGAGAGACAGGACCTCAGAGGGAGTAATTTAAAGCCCCTTTTCCATTATATGGACTGTTTTTCTGGTTATGAGTCTGTGCCTTTCTGCTTCGACCACCAAAGCGCTGGCTCTGGGCCAGGAAAACTCTAGCTTCAGTAGCATCAGCTCTTTGCTGGTCCAGACCAAAGAACTGCATTGTATTATGAGCAGGATTGTGATGACCAGCTTGCCCAACTAAAGTTTATGACAAAAGTTTTAAGACATAAAACAAAACATGTGTCTAACTTATGGTTTGTCTAATAGAGGGGTTCATAAAAAGCTAATCTTAGCTTAATGTGAATAAGGTGGATGAACATAATTTTGTTGTTCTTCTATTTTTCTGTAGTTTAATGTTTGAATGTCAGCAAAAAGTCAGCAATGTTTTAACATCAGTAGCTGGGATTGATTGATCTCACCCAAGAGAGTGTATGAAGCTTGCTTGCAGCGGCATTCAGTTACTAGTCAGCATTGGGAAATTCCAGTCAGCATTTAAATGGCACTCACAATTACAGAATGCTGTTTACAGCTGCTTTTATAAACTCGACTGGTTTATAAGACATTGGTTCACATGGGAAAACGAGACAAAACACTGTGATTTGTGTAGATAATCCGTCTCCCTGGCCCTTTACAGAAATACACTAGAGGTCAAGCATATATTTGAAGAGATGTTTAAGCGACATCTCTTCAAATATATGTGTGGCTCTGTGTGGCCACAGCTCTGAACTGGCCCTACAGCACCAGCCCAGCACATGGACCTGCTTCAAAGGCTGCTGAAGTGATGCTGAAGGCTGCCTCTGTCTCCAGAGTGCACTGCCAGCCACAATGTCCTGCAGATTATCGGTTTTAGGTCAGTGGTAGACCAATCCCTACTTTTCACTCCACTCCATCCTTAGCTCCCTGTTTTCTGAAGCCAGGCCACACATTAATCTGCTGTGTTTGCGTTAAAAGTGGTGCAATGAGTATTAACAAGTCATTGAATTACAAGAAGCCAGGGAGGGATGCACAGTCCAGTGTGACAACAGATCAAATGTGGAGTTGTGTCATACATTTAAAATTGAATTTATGATGGCAAGGACTGTGATGGACTGGCGACCTGTCCAGGGTGTACCCCTGCCTTTCGCCCAGAGAGAGCTGGGATAGGCTCCAGCAGACCCCCGTGACCCTGCACAGGA
>JBAMYA010024393.1:0-16460 GCA_037176975.1 Arrhamphus sclerolepis | reverse complement strand
TTTTCCAGCTAGTCTCTTCTTCTCTGGCCACTGTAGTTGAAAACCTAGTCCCCCCCTTCACACACACACACACACACACACACACACACACACACACAGACACTCGCACATTTCACAAACCATTAACTAATGTTAACTATTTTGATAGATCTAAAATACACTCTCTATAATTACTTTGTCCTATTTAATCTAATTTTATTTTATTATTCTGTTGCTGTTTTTAATCTCTGTACTATATCCTTGAGCGCTTTAAAGGCGCTTGAAAATAAAATATAGTATTATTATCATCATCATCATTATTATTATTATCATCATTATCATTATCATCATCATCATCATCATTATTATTATTATTGTTAGATAGTGTAAATATTAAATGAGCAAACCTGAGATTAGAGACCTGCACAAACGAACTGCTGATGTTTCTGTATTTTAAAAGCGATTCGCTCAGCTGCTGTTTCCTGTATTTGAGCAAAAATCAAAAAAAGGTAAAAGAACTTCTGACTTTGAACACAGTGATAAAAAAAATGTATTTTTTAAATAAAGTGTACGTAAATTTCTGGTTTCATCTCAGTATGTTTACTTTTTTTTGTAGTATCAGTTTTACAATATTATGAAATCAAATCAGTATAATAATTTCATGAAATTAAAACATTTCCTGAAAAAAAGGGTTGCTGTAGATGTCTTGTGTGCGAGTGTGTTTGCGCGCTCACTTAGAAGAGTTGTTTTACTCCGATGATAACTGACTTTACGATTCTGCTCAGGTGTTATGTCCCACGGGATGCAATCAAAGTGAATGCTGCTCTTGCTCTGTGAAACCAGGCGCTAAAAACAATCTGCCTTATCTGCTACAAATTTAAAGACTCGCTGTATTCAAATACACCTCGAGCATTGTCCTCTAAGAGACCAGATAAAAGGCCAGAGTTAAATTTGAAATTCAACACGGTACGTCTGCCACCACTGCTTCGAGGACAGTAGGAATTTAAAATGTTTCAAATCTCTTCTCTCCAGCAACGTTTTTGTGACACTACAACATAATCATAAAATCACCAGGTGTAAATCCCTCAAGAAAATCTGTTAGCTCTTTAAATTAAACAGTTATTATTCTAGCAGGATGTTTATATACATACATATATATATATATGTTATAAAAATATATGCCATCAAATCAAAGTGTGATACAGATAATTGTCTTTGCAAATGTTTTATCATTAGATCAATTAAGAAAGGCAATTATTGTTTACAACGCATTACAGAAGTGTTGGAGATTCAAAATAGATGATACCATTTTGTTATAAAGAGGCCAATAGAAACCTCAGTCTGCACCACAATATTTAACGATGAATAAAGCTAGCAGCAACTATAACATCCCATGTCAATACTTCTGATTTAGTGGTCTCTTCAAAGCCATGGTGGACTTGGGAAACATGATTAAAGGCCCACAGGCACTTACACTGTACATAAGGACAAGTTAAAGATAAAAAGTTCAGATGAATATAGTGCAACTAAAGAGTAAACAGTACACACAAGGCAATAGGCAGTACTAAATATTAACATATGGACAGCTGTGGGAAGGGGACACATGGGTAGGTTGCGGGTTTGTGCAAGGCCAGCGTCCTGAGGGGACCCCTGGAAGCTACTAGAAAAGAGGATGGGGTCCCGGAGAGTTTGAAGTGATTTTAGAGCAGCCTTTTGCCGTGTTGTGAAGACGGGTCCCGTGCTGCAGGGTGATGGAGTGGTACCAACAGGCGATGGAGAAGGTGAGGAGACTTTCTATGGAAGAGGAAAAGTCACGAGGGCGTCCTTGCTGATCCCGAAGCCACTGAGCTTCCTCAATGGAGGAAAACTTAAGGGTTCAGGCAAAGATTGTGCCTAAGTATTTGACACTTCCTGATGCCATTGTGGCGGGAGAAGGAATTAAAGGGAAGAAGGACTAACCATTAATGATGGAGGGGCAACCAAAAAGGGGCCAGACAACGCCACCTGCGGAACTGCACCCCAGGAACATGAAAAGGAGCATGATAAATACAAATTAAAAAGAATAGAAAAGAACAGGCACACAGTATTTAGAGACATGGGTTCAAAAAAGATCAGAATATGTTTTATATTTCATATTAAATCAAAACTATAAATATGAATAATGGAAGCTCCTAAGGAAAGAAGAGACAAATAAAGGTGATTAAATACAAGGAAACATTATAAACAATATGATGACGTTTAAAAAGAAGCCTCGAACCATAAAACAAAAGAAACTGAGGCCGTGTGCTGAGAGGCAGACTAACTGGAAGTGTGCCCAGAGCTGCTCCCAGTACTCACCTGAAGTACAGCACAGCAAACTCACCACAATGATGCACAAATTAACAGGTGCTCCAGGTGTCTACTCAGACTCGTGCATTAATGTGGAGGGACCTCACCATCCGTGCGTAGTCCCTCTGCAACACAGGACTCAGTAAAGAAAAACTACTCAATTAAAACATAAAAATAAATCATACCAATTAGCCCAGCCAGTTAAACTCAATGAAATAACCCAAGACAATGACACTAGGCCTAACAGAGGTCACAAAATGTCAACAGTAGCTACAAATATCAAAATGAGCGCTAAAAGAAACAAAATAAACAGCAGGACCAAAATCAGGTGGACCACCAAGTCTAGTCAGCCAAAGCAGGAGCAAAGGAGCAGGAAGCAACGGGAGAGTGGTGGCAGCCAGAGCCCTGTATCTGCTCGCCCTGATTGGGCCACAATTAGGGGGAGGGGTTAACATGTGGGTCCGAACCTTCACCTCACTACACCAGAGCCCTCTGCTTGCTGGAGAAGGTCACCACCTTGTCCTTGGTCTTCTCCATCAGGGAGCATCATCAAACCACAAACTTACTGAGCGAGCTGTGGTGGCGTGAGGAGCCAGAGAGCAGACAAAGGAGCGCTGTGTCTTCTGCATAGGAAGAAAACAGTCTGGGTGGGTGGACCTGCAATCGTCAGTGTACAGAAAGAACAGCGGAGGTGACAGGACACAGCCTTGAGGGGAGCCAGCAGAGGTCAGAGGATATGTTGTTTACTAGCACTCATGGTGTCCTGTTGGTCAGGAAGTTGATGATCCAGTGACAGTGTCCACCTGCTCATTGATGTTGCTGGTGGTGGAAACGATACTGTCCCAGTTGGTGGATTCAAAACACCCGTACAGCATCACACTGCTGTCACTGATCCACTGCTGGATGTTTTTGACCTATATTCTGTTTGGTTTTTTGTTTTTGGTTTTTTATGACCGGGGTGTAGGCAGGTGTCAGGAGGATGGTCGACTCCAGGTTCTCCTGGTTAACAACTATTGACTGGCACACAAGACACATGGACATGATGAGGTTATCTAGAAAGCACAAAAAGTAACTTTTTAATTTTTCTACTGGATGTTTTTTTCCCGTATGGAAGCGTTATCTGGTTATTCAACGCTAGCAGATCCTTCAGCAGCTCAAAAAACTGTTTAATGTCAACAATGACATAAAAAAATAGATTTTCTACACTAGACCATGAATGAGACTGAGATTAAAAATCCATCCAGTGATCTGCTGTTATTTTCAATATCAGCTACAATAGAATAATAACTTCTGTAAACTTTATTGGGATTTTAGTATTTTAGTGTTTCAGTATTTTCTTCATAAATCATCATCTTACAACTTTAATTCTTAAGATTCAGACAGTAAGACCATTAATGAACTAATCAAACCATATTATCAGTGAAATGTGATTTCATGGAGCCTCTTTAAGGCTCAGCACACTTTCAAACTAAAAATCCAAAATATGTACTTAAATCAATGTTTACTTTGAGTGCTGTCAGTTAAACTAGGAAAGACATCACTGTTTAAAATTAGAATCATGTTTAAATTATTACAGCATGTTAAAGTTGTGTTTAATTAAGTGTTTAATGCCATATTTAATTAGTTGAGTGTCACCACTTCTTGCCACAATGGCATGTTGTGTTACAACTAAAACTAAATCAGAATAATAATCAAAAATAAGAAATAAATTAAAATGTGCCTCTCAAGTCTAAATTGGTGATAAATTGTGTGACATTAATTCCAGCATCTCAGCCATAAAAAACAGATGCATATTTGGACCAGTTGTTCAATCTGTCTCTGAAATCATCTTTGAATCAAACATTTACTTTTGCAGAACTGATTATACAGAAACTTAAAACTATCTGGTTGCCCTCGCATGTTAAGTCTTTATTTTGCTGTTATAATTCCCTTACAGGCGGCCAAAAGCCATCATATAAGGGGTTGTATTTTCAAACTTTTCTCATGGGGGAGCAGACCCCCGGATGCCCCTAGTTAGGCTGAGGTTAAACCCCACATGTTCACAGTGTCATCGCATGTGTAGATAGGACACTGAATGTCGTGCATGTTGGGATGAAACGTCAAACAGATGAATACATAATTGTCCCCAGCACTTTTTTTTTTTTTCAGAGTCAGAGGTATCTGCAACAACAGGCAAAAAGCCCAAAGAGACAGTTTTCTCATCATTGTATGAAGCTTTTTTTTTCTTAGTAAAGAAAGTGAGGGGGATATGAACGGGGGTTGGTGGGTGAAGGGGGGGGATAAGGGGACAAGCGTCTGCTGCAAATCTGAAAAAAGACACACAACACGGCCACCTGAGATATCAGGGGCAGACAAGGAAGAATCCTGGACCCAGGCAACCAGCAGCCCCCACGGGGGACCAGGAGAGCGAAAGGAGGAAGACCCTCGTCAGCAAGCCCCAACCCCGCCCAGCAGGCAACAGAGGGAAGCCCCAGGTGGAGCCCCCATGACCATGGAAGAAGGCAGCCAGGGAGCCTACAGTGACGGACCGAGACCCCGCCAGGCACCAGCCACCCAGTACAGGCCGGTTGCAGGGCCCAGAGATCCACGCCCCCCCCAGGGCCACACCCACGCCTGGCGAAAGGCCTGCCCGCCCGGAGAGACAGGGCTACCCCTGACAGCCGATACCAGTGGGTCAGCACCTACCCCGATGCCCAAGGTGGAACCCCCAGAACCACCTGTGCGCCCAGTTGCAAGAGCAGCGGGGGTAAGCGGAGGCGAGCATGGAGCACGATAACCCCCCCACAGGGAGCCACCCAGGCAAGCCCAGCAGCAAAGAGCCCCAAACCCAGGATGGACAGTAGACACCCATCCACTCAGAAACACCAACATACGCCCACTGACAAAGACAAGGACAATCATTCTCCCACCACTCCCATCTCCCACTAGAGGCCCAGTACAGCCCAGTCCCCAGCACTTTTAAAAACAAACTTTCACAACCTTCTCACAACAGTTTGCCGGAACTCTGGCCCAGTCCTCCTGACAGAACTGGTGTTGCCTTGTAGACCACCTTACTCAGACACGTCTTAAACCACTGTGACTAACTTAGCAGTATGCTTGGGGTCGTATAAAGACACACACATTTTAAGCTAGACCAAACATTTCCTGTATTGTATTTTATTTTTTTATTAGATCAGTTAGCATCTCAACATTATTTCAGCTTGCTAAATTCCAGAATAACGAGATTTGTATTCCTTTCTTCAAAGTCAGACATTTACATACACTGAGGTAACCTGGGGAAGCCCAGATGATGATGTCATGGGTTTGGAAGTTTATGATTTGACAACATTTGAGTTGGAGGTACACCGTAGATGTATTTTAAAGCACACCTAAACACACTTTGTGTGATGTCATGAGAAAAATCAAAAGAAATCATCTACCAGGAACAAATTCAAAAATACATTTTTGATCTCCACAGGGAATTCAGTTGTTGAAGTAGTTGTCGTGATTTAAGTCCCTTCAAGGATTCATTATAGATGGTTACAGCTGTGCACAGGAAGGACGTCCTGTGGTGGTCCGTGTTGCAGCAGACCTGAAGAAGCCTCTGTTGCTGAATCGCTGTGTTGTTTAGAGGTTCAGGCTTGTCCACAATGTTTTCCATTTTATGAGGAACCCTCCTTTGCACAATCAACTCCAGAACAGTCCCCAGATCAGAGCCATTCTTCTTCATCAGTACGTTCACTTTCTTTAAATCGCTGGTTCTGGTGCTGCTCCCTCAGCAGATGACTGCAGATAAGATTGAACTCTCCATAACAGACTTACAGAGGATGTGCAACATCTGGCTGAAAATGCTGAAGGCCCTAATCCTCCCGAAGACGTAAAGCCTGGTCTGTCTCTTCTTATAAACTGCATCTGTGCTGCATCTCCAGTCCAGCCTGTTGTTCAGATGAACACCGAGGTATTTATACTCCACTTATTCTCCCAATACTATACCACGTAAAGATGGCTCTCCTATCATCTCCTTTGTCTTGTTCATATTCAAGATGAGATGATTGTTCCCACACCATGCTGCAAAGCGGTCCACCAGTAATATAAAATTCTCTCTCTGCTGTTTAGCAAGCAGAAATAATTTTGGTAATCCTATCCAACTTAAAACAGGAAAAGTTTAGTGTGATTTAATGTCAGACAGAAAAATGCGTCTATGTAAACTTCTGGTTGACATAAACTGACATGCTGCACTGTACTGTAGAAGATCAGTGAAGTCTTTGATGAATACAATTGTAAATCCATTTTTTTAAAAAAACATTTTATTGATAACTTGATGCCAGAATGTCTTCAAAACATCAATGGATACAATTTAAACATTAATAAATGAAATATTCAAACCCATAGAATTACATTTAGATATCAATAAATAAAAATAAAGTTCTACAATAAGCAACCATTGATGCTATAGGCCTTAATATAAACCATTTCAGTTTAGCAAAAATAAATATACATAGCAAGATAAATGAATTGCAGAAGGATTTAATAAATGCGGTCAGTTCTTTTCTTAAACAAAACATTAAACAGTGCTTTGTCACGTTTTTTTTTTTCATCATTTTGCGATGTTAAAGCGTTTTTCTTCTTTTTTCTTTTGCAGCTGTTGGGTATGACACGTGAAACACCGTAAACTGTCAGGGGCCTTGTTGAGCTGATCGCCGCTTTCATTCCCACTTTTACCTGAAAGCTCATTTCTCCTCAACGTTCTCTCTCTGATAACAAGAATGTGACAATATATATATATATAAAGAAAAAAGGTCAACTTCTCAAGTCAGTGGCGAACAATATATGAACCCACAGAAAGAAACATCTGAGTGAAAGAGAACATCCATTTATGTTGAAGTGCTTCACAGAGGATCAGGGGCTGGATTATCATCTCAGGCTCAGACAATATGCAAATAGGGGCTCCTAGTGTTGACTTAGAGGTGCGTCCTTTCAGCATGTTTAACATCTGTGGCACTCAGAAATTCATTTAAGTTTACTAAGATCCATAATGACACAGCAGTAGGAATTCTGATAACAACAAATTCATTAACCAAATACACTTGAGGAGAAATGTGATGTCGCCTTGAGTACAATACTAAGACAATGAGAAAACATTTTAACAGGATATACATTCCCTGGCAGGGAATTAATTCAGTCAGGTCCTATTTGATCTGTTTAACACCAACATAGAACTGAATAGATAATAAGTAAATAAATAAATCAATATATAATATCCACCTGCACTGGAACAACTACAGTTCCAGTGATACACTCAGCGTTAAACTCAAAGAACGTCTTTGGTCATGGTTTGACCAAAAACAAGGTTCTTTCTCTGATCTTGCTGGATTTCACTTTTCTGGCTACTTGGAGGCAGTAGAAACACATTTTAAACACAGCGCTGACACATACTGCATGATACGAACTACAAAAATGTTTTGCAGACATTTTGACGTGTCGATCGGTCCTTTTCCAAACTGATACTAACACAGGCTGGAATTTCTTGAGCGGTTCATCACGTCCTTATTCGTCCCGTTCCGTCCTCATCCTCGTGCATCTGAATCAGCGCAGAGTTTGCATAGTCACTTCAAAACTGGATGTCTGCGCATCCCAAAGCCCCAAAATGCAGCGTGCTGCCGCCCAGTGGCGCTACGTACGAAGGTTTCCCGTATTAACCCTTGAAGGTAGGATACGGGATTCTATATGATTTAACAAGCCCAGAACAGGTTTAGTTACATTCTGTGAATACCTCCTCACCATCTACGAGCTGACCCTCTCACAACAACGCAGATGTAGAAGGGAGGAAGAAACTAGCTCCGTAGGTAATGTTGATTTGATGTCGTCGGGAAATGTCTTACCCTACCTTTAAACTGAGACGATGAACCTTTTTGAATACATTTACCTATTTATTAGTTTGGTAGCCAATTTTGCTGTATTAATTTCTAGGCATGGACTATCCAGATTGATTTTAGAAATCCAGTAAAAAGTAAATCACTTTCATATTATATTGAACATGAAGAAGATCATAAGATTTCAAGATATATTTTGACATTTCCTATTTCTTTTTTTTTGTTTGTATTTTTTGGGGGGGTTGTCTCTCCACACAATGTTTAAATGTTTTTTAATAAAGGAGAAAATTTTCATTATGTCTATTGACAATACAGCATCACTTTATAAAGATTACCTATTCAGGTCAGGTAATATAACCAGCTGCGCATCAAAAACAAAACAGCAGGTCAGCAGAGTTCCCACGAAGACAAAAATGAAGTGCTCTCATGGACCGATGATAGCACAGCAGGAACACGCCTCATATCATTCTTTGTGGTCATTTCGGGATCTCTGCAATTGCATTTACAAATGTTTTAGTTTTTTTTTTCCCTTTTTTATTTTGTATCTCACTCTTTTTTTTTTTCAGCCAGTGACATATTGCTTGCGAACTAAAGGGTCTCAGTGCCGTTCATTCAGGGTCATTCACCAACCCCGCCGTGCTCCTGCTTTCTGAACACTAACAACACTAAAAAGAAGAAAGGTTTACTGTAAGTAAGTAAGAACTCAGTTAAATCAAATACCTCTTTAAGTAACTCCTTTCACAGTAAACAAGTAAACAACATCATCCCACTGGTTTGACAACTCCTGGTCAGGTCCATTAGCTAATGAGATAAATGCTTTGTTACCAGGTCAAACAGATAGCAGAGCCATAAGACATTTGTGTCTAAAAAGGCAGATGTAATTGGAAAAAAAACAACAAAAAAACAACAACAGTTGCCATGGAAAATAAATAAATAAAAATTGCGACACATATTTCAACAAGCTAACGTTTGAAGAGGTGCTCTTGAGCCATGCCAGTGTTCCTCTACGGGTCTACTTGAGTGACAGAGACGTATGGCAGCGATAGTGAACGGAGACATTTGAAGTCTCTTTCATCCAGACACAAACTTGGCACCGTCAGAGAATGTGAACAATCTATTAACGTCAGAGTCTGACTTCTTCTCTATGCAGTGATCCTTTTCCATTCAACACTTTTTTTTCAGTCTGTGGGTACGATCCAACAGATGCGGTAGCAATGTTTTGATTATAGTGTGACAACATATTATGAAGAAGTCAATAAACTTACATTTGTCTGTTTTTTTTTTTGTTGTTTCTTTTTAAATTTCTTTTTCTTCTTTTTTTTCTACAGGGGGAACACAAGAAAGCCAGAGAACGTTGAGTATTGCCATCCACCGACCAGGTTTCCTTTCTCCAGCTTCAGGTAGACTTTGTCCTCTTTTTCAAGATAAAGCAGAACCCCGTTGGTGGCGGCCTCACGGGTCACATCTTTGTCGCCTGCAAAAGCAGAAATGACTGGTTTCCCATTCAGCATCAAGTTCACCTGGATAATAATAAAAAAAAAGATTTCAACAATTGAGGGTGCAGGAAAAGTCATAGATATGTTTAAACATAGATTCTGTTTTAAAGAAATTTACTTGACCTCAAAGGAAGCGTCTAAAACTTTTAGAGTGGTTAGGTTAATGGATTTATGATATACTACGAGTTAATAAATCTAGTCGTCTGTTTATGTATTTTTGCTGTCAGGAAGATTGAGGATACGGAGCATATGTCATCTGCTGGCTTATAATCCACCACAATTTAACCAGTGATTCTAAAACTGATCTGATATGGCAGACTTTAAAAAATAAATAAATAAAAATGATGTTATATTTTAAAGAGGGAGCATCAGTCAGCAGTCTTGTAGTAATTCTTTCTATACTAGAGACTCACTAAAGGCTTCAGTCTCCTTCGTAATAAATAAATCTTTGGTCATTTTGGAGGCACAAACAGAGGAAAACTAAAGATCTCAGCTCACAACTACCCTCACACCCAAACTCTGGTTGGTATCACATCCAGCCATGCTGAATGCGATCGTCCAAACAAAACTGACAAATGCAACACGGTGAAACAAGCGCCTGGAAAATTAGTAACTACATACTATTCTGTCAGTCTAGTTTGACTTATTCAGACCTCAGAAACAAACATGATTTATTCAGAGCTCAAACTTTCATTTAAAATAAAAAAAACCTTGGGAATTTGTGAAAAAACTTTCCCCAAAAGCTTCTCCAAAAATCCTGTATTTTCCAGATAGTGATGAATACCAGATACCGTCTTTAAAGACGTGTATATCTACGTTACAGCCGATTCTGAGCTGGAACTGGAAAGTTCTTTGGGTGAGTTAAGAGTTTTTCTTAACTCTTCTGGCTTCTTTCAAAGGTCTGAATGTATATTTGTAATTTTAAAATAGTGTTGTTGTTGTTATTTTTAGCATTGCATAATATATTTATTCAAATAAGTAAAGTTGTTCTGATTGATCAGCTTAATGTACTGATGCCTTTGCTTCTGCCTGATGACTGTCACAGCAGTAGTCTTACCTACATAAATGACAAGGTCAACTATAATGCCATTTATTTTAGTAAATGGGAAGTAGTGGGATATCAGTGGGATGCAGGATCACGTCCATTAAAACTGCAAAACATGGTGCTGACCCTGGCAGATCATGCACTTTCTGTTTCCTGGCAAGAAATTATTTGGCAATATTTAAGAGTGGCGGCATGTAATAGGTAACTGGTTCTTCTGATTCAGTGAAACACTTTTTTCATCCAATTTGAGACCATAAAAATGTAAAGAGCATTTTTTTTTAAACTCTGAAGCAACAAGGTCAGTTCTCTGAATGTTCTGCTTGACAGGCTCCACATCAACTATAATGAGCCGTACAAGCAGACGTGGTGTTTGTTTAATCTGAATTCATCAGGCGAGATGTGAAAACTCAAAAATACATTATAGATGTATATATATATATATACATATTTTTTCCATCTCTTTTCAGTTGTGAATTAATAATAGGAGGCAACATATGGCCAGCACGTACCACCAGAGATACAGCACCAGGTGATGGCAGAATGAGATGATAACAGTTGGAGACGGAAATAGTTTGTCTGTCTGTGTTCACTATCAAAGGTGTGTACAGCTGAAGCTCTACAGCTGCTTTTAACGTTATATTAAAGCTCTTTTTATTCCAGGCAGCTTTATGGGGTGGAGTTAGCCACTGGAGTGTCTTCAGTCAGAGGCTGCTTCAGATCTGCTGTAACACAGACCTCAACAGGCAACCAGACTAACTGGTGTTACTGTTTCTGCTCTGCACCCGTCAGACTTCAGAGAAGCAGCAATGACGTGCTTAAACAGCAAGAAAACCCTCCACGAGGTGAGGTTTGGTAAGACTCCTCTGCAATCTGGGCCTGTGATGTCAGAGTACACGATAAATCTGAGCTGCTCACTTACTGACATGTGAGATTGAGGCAAAACTAGATGACAGCGTTGTGTTATGTTTTAGCCTTAGAATGGATAATCCCTTCAGATACCTGTAACATATGCGCTCAAGCACCAAAACTCTTTATGCACCCTTTTAAGGGAGCTTCTGTAAGCTGATTAAGTTTTTTCTGCTGGAAATCATGACACTGTAACATCTTGCGTGTTGTTATCAAATGATAAAGGACAAATGATATTTGCAGTATTTCCTGATGCCTTAAATTGCAGATTAGAAAGATGCTGTGCTTTCTTTTGCTCATGACATGCTTAAAGTTTGCTTTACATGGACATTTACACGCTTAATTGAGATACAGGTTACACCTTAAAAAGTTAGCTTAAATTGTTTTTTTGTGGTCATCTGAGCAGTGCCAATAGGCTACATTTATATTACTTTGAGATACTGAGGTTTGATCCAAAAGAGTACGATAAACTTTACCTGTATGGTTTGGCTCTGGTACACTTTAATCACGTGGAAGTTAAAACTGTAAACTCCTTTTCGTGGGGACAAAAATACAGATTCAAATGTGAAGTAGTTTCCTATATTCACAAGCACCTGCAAGAGAAAGTAAAAAACAAAAGACAGTGTGACAAAAGTGTTTATAGCTATAGTCAGCTTTTCAACCCAGGCTTTAATTCGAAAGGGATGAAACATTAGAATAGGAATTCATCCATGCACGACTGATCGCTGTGGCTACCAGTCCCCCCACCCCTGGACTAGATACAAACTTTTTTTTCCTTTTTTTTTGGTAAATTGGAAACAGAATATGCTCAATAACATCAGTATTCGTGAAACAAGTTGCTTTCTTCCAGTGCTTCCACCAGCCTGACACATGCAAAATAACCTAGTGACATTTATAGACCTGCTAAATAGATACATTCCCCTACTTTAGCATGAACTTAAAATCTATCTAACCTGAATATGTCTGTCAGCGTGTTCTGCATTTATTAAACACAGTCTCTGGGTGTCACAAAAAGGTCTTTTTTTGTTACCACAGTACTGTCACATTAGAGCTACAGTATTTAAAATGGAAAGTGAACCACCATAACTGATACAGGAAGCAAAGCTTCCACCTACCTGAAGTCTTTGACACCCTTGTATCACACCTAGAGCACTGCAGAAGGGACTCAGTCAGAACCCCTGACAGTTGCTGTTTTCATAGCAACAGCATTTATATGATTCACACCAATCAGATCACTTGCAAAGACAGCAGAAGACCATGGCCATGCAATTCAAATGAGGGCAGAAGATCACCATGGTGAGTGCAGTTCAAAACACCTAACAGTGCCCACAGATGCACGACCAATCACATTATTAACATTTTTAGTTTTGTTTCTGTTTTTGTTGTTGTTGTTTTGTTTAGGGGGAGGGGGTCTTTTTTTGTATTTGGTGTGGGTGAGCGTCTGCGCGCTGCGCATGAAGGTATGCGTGTGCATGGCACCGGCATCGTGAGGCAAGACAGTGATTGCTCTGCGGGATTCCCGCCCTCGAACATGATCCAGTCACTTTTGGACCTGCCTGCGTGAAATGTGCGCGCACGAACAGAATCCACATGCCAAAGGCAACGGACGTAAAAAACTAAACTCTGGGGTGAAGCTGCACTTACAGTTGCAGTGACTTTTGGATCGCGAGGTAAAACTGAGGACAAAATAAAAGCATTTCAAAAATAGATTGGCTGCACAAATAAAATGACGACACAAACAAACAAGAGAGTTAAAATGGTGAAAATGTGAATTAAAACAGAGAATATCTATTAAAAGCGCCAGTAAAATGTCTATTTAATCACTTTTTTGATGATAAAATTGTTCATGAAAATGATCTTAACCTGATCGAAGTAGATGATTCTTGTTTTGTTGCTCATCTCTGACGGCTCGTGGTTGTTGCTCCGGACTGCAGAGAAAGCCACCTTGGAGTTGGCTGCGCGCACCGAGATGCCGAGCGGTGAGGATGAAGCCCTCCAGTCCGTGGCCGGGTTCGAGTCACACACCACGAGGCATTTGCCCTCAAGAACGATGGGCTCCGTGTCATTCTGAGCTCTGACGACCTCGGGGATCACAGTCCAGCTGAGCATCAGCATGAGGAAGTTCACCATGGCGCTGTCTCTCTGTTACAGCTGTGCCAGCACCGATTTGAGAAGACAGACCGTCTGCTCATGCACCGCACAAGTTTCCCAGTCCTCCGGCTGGTCTCCCTCGCCACAAACGCGTCTGAGGCTATAAAATTCTCTTATTGGATCCACAGATATGCCATATCCAAGTGAAAATTAATTAAAAAAAAAAAAAAAAAAAAAGAATCCTTGTTAGGTCCAAATCTTCCTTTGCAGATATAAAGGAAACATAGAAATCAACGATAATGTTCCCTGATTCTCATTTTCGGGAGTGATTTATTAAAATTAAAAAGTAAGATTAGAAAATAAAAACAAAACGTGGATGAGACAAAAGTACACCTTAATGCTATGTGGGAAAAGTGTTCCAGCATTAAAAAAAAGGGAATCAGTCGGTCATTTATCCAAAGATTTTTCTCCCACCCCGAATAACGCGTCTGATAAAAGCAGCTCGTGCAGTGATGCGCTGCGTGTGCGCGCGCCCATGCGTCCACTGGCGCACACAGGAGTGACTGAAGTTTAGCCTGATCACGCCTTTCAGCACGTTCCCCAAATCTAAGATCGCGTTCTTCCTGTTCTGCTTGAATCCTCGCGACCAGAGTTTACGTCCAGTAACTTCCTCTGGTTTAGCACAGACCTGCAGGTCCGGTTGTTCTGGGAATGAATCCCTTTAATAAATTCTTCCCGTGCACTTTTTGTTGCCGTCGCCCAGTTTCGAAGCGAATCTCCTCTCAAGCAAGAGTTTGACCTCCACAGAACCTCCAGATGTTTCACCGCTGTGGTGACTCCATATGACCTCTTCATGGGCTGAAAGCCTTTAATGTCCTGCAGAAGCTGCTGAAGAGAGATTTTAATGGCAGTGATTTCAGCTGATTTCACTGAAAAAGGGCACATGATCATTTTAAATTTAAATGTTAAATGCAGGCTCCTGAAAACAGTTGTTTCTGTGCAGATGTGTGTTTTACATTCAACATCTGATACCACATGGAGGCATATATCATTACTCAATTCGAAATTGTAACTCTACCTAAATGTAATTCAAGTAGCTCCAAAGCTCCAATAAACAATACACTGAAACAAAAACGAATATCTGGCTGAAACAGAGGAGTAGTGCAGGTTGGGTCACAGTGAAGATGTAGATGGTGACTGTGCAACAACCCTTTTATGGATGGAAGACTACTCTGGGAGAATGCTGCAGGCCCTTCTAAAGCAGACCAAAGTGTGCTAATGCATTATTTATTGAAGGTAAATTCAAGCCTTGTTTGTCAGAATTTTTACGAGTAATGTTAGTGGATGCTCTTGTATGTTTCACCTGCTTCTTATATTCATATTATTTTCCACAAATAAACCCAATAAGGTTTCATCGTCATTTCATTTCCATCAAAAGCTAACGAAACCTTGTACGTTTCTTTGCTGTACCATTTCTTGGTGTCCAAATTTACACAGCGAGACATCGTGTATTTCAAATTGTGTTATTTCAAAGCGAAACTATGACAGAAAAAGAAACAAACAAACAAAGTTGTTGATTGATCAGGATGTGCTGGCATTACATCATGACCTGATAATAGATATAAACGCCACTCCACAGCACTGCTTTGAGTTTAAACTTAAAGATTACACTTTATTTAGATAAGGTGCTGTTGACCCTTTGCTTACATATAGCTAATGTTGTGTTTTATTATTTATTTATTTTTATTTTTAATTAAATTAATCTAATAACTAGAAAATCTCTGCACAATCATCCAATCTTAAATGTGAACAAAACAAAGGGGATGATTGTGGATTTTAGGAGAAACAGGTTTGCGTTGAGCAGTACTTCCATGATGGGAGAAGAAGTGGAGGTGGAGGAGTATAAATACCTCCATGTCCACCTGGACAACAGACTGGACTGTTTATAAGAAGGGACTTTCTAAGGAAGCTTAGGTCCTTCAGTGTTTGCAGCCAGATGTTGCACATAAGTCTGCTGTGGAGAGTTCAGTCATATGTGCACTCATCTGTTGGTGGAGCAGCATCAGAACCAGCGACTTAAAGAAACTGAACCTGCACCTTTCGACTAGATGCCAGTGTGGGATGCACACTGGTGTGGCCAACCTACCCTCCAACCACCACATATTTATATACCAGATATTTGTATATTTTTCTACCACGTTATATACTTTTGTACCTCTCCTCTGTCCTGTGTTCCTCCTCATGTCTTCCTTTACCCAGCTGGCTATCAGCAAGAAGTTCCCCCCTAGAACTGATCCAGGTCCTGCATAAAGTTTCTCCCCAAGAAGGAGTTTTTCTTGCCACTGTTAGGTTTTTTCATGTGCTTGAGGGTCATGCTTCTCAGAAGCACCTCAAGACAACTTTGTTTTAATAGAAGCTATAAATAAATTTGAATTGGGAGATAAAATTCTTTTTTGTTTGTTTTGCTTTTCCACATTAAAAAAAAGAAGATATTTTAGAATCAAGTAAACAGTGAGAAAAACCAGATGGAACAGCGAACAGACATGTGGGGGGGGGGGGGGGGGGGGGGGAAGGTTCCCAGCCCCCCCTCCTTTTTTCCTCCTTTTCCACAACCCCCCCCCTCCCCCCCCCTTTTCCCCCCCCTTCCCAAAACCTCCCCCTTGCACCACCCAAACAAACAAGGAAACAACACCCCCCGGATCCATCCCCACCCCCAAACCCACCACCCACAACCACCAAAACTCGCAACAAAAAAAAGGCAGC
>JBAMYA010024382.1:0-16461 GCA_037176975.1 Arrhamphus sclerolepis | reverse complement strand
GATAGATAGATAGATAGATAGATAGATAGATAGATAGATAGATAGATAGATAGATAGATAGATAGATAGATAGAAACTATGTTTGAATCTATTTGTCCTCATTTTAATTCATCTGTACTGTATGTTACCATGGGCAACAGTTCAAACAGACTGTCCAGGAGAGTGTCCTTCATGATGCTCTGGGCTTTTATGGAACAACAGGAACTGTGTATGAGCTGTTACATGTTGGGTTTAGTGATGCCATTCTTTTCTTGTTTATGTTAACTTTACTTCCTGTTTTTCTTTGACAACCTGTTTCTCTGTTTGGTATTCTGATTTACGTCCTATATGTCCTCAGTCCATATATAGTCTTGTCTTTGTGTCCTTCATGCTGGACCATTGCTGTGTCTTCCCTCTGTTCGCTGTTTCAGGTTTGGTTTGCTTTTTAATCTTTAAAGAACTTTCTTCCATGTTATTTTTAACTCGGTAGGTGTTTTCTGAACTGTGTGCGGCCGCTTCTGCAGGAAAACTCTCACTGCTGTGTAACTGTTTCCACTTCTGACCTTCCTCTAATCAGCTCCTTCATCCTCGGCCTCACAAAGCTGCTACAGTTCCAGCAGCTGTGATGTTTTTCCCAGGATCCTGTAGGACGGATGACTCGCTCTTCATCATTCAGCCCACCGACAAGACAAAACGAGCCATGATGAGAAACATGAAATCAGTTTGGATCAGTCAGCGGGCTTCAAAGCAGATGTCAGGCTCATCAGGAGGATTACTCAACAGGACACAGGTCCAGGGGCCCTCGGGGCCATGACACCTGTGAGCTATGATGTTTCAACAGTTTTTACTTTAAACAGGCACAAGTTACTCCAAAAGATCCAGAAAGAAAAGCTCCAGGACATGTCGTCCAGGACTCACAAGATGATTGGCTGTGGGTCCCTGCGGACATCAGCAACTTCTCATTTCAGGTCCCACAGCACTTGTTTGGATTTGTTGGTGGTCCAGTTAGTCAAGCTGGAAGGGTCCTGAAATTACCTGAGACGAAAGGATCCAGCTGTCTCGAGCAAGTCCACCTGGTTTCCTCTGGTTAGCCAGAGCCTAGTGGTCAGTAGAGGAACTGCAAACTCTTGCGGTCATTAGGGGAACTGCAGCCTCTAGTGGTCAGTAGAGGAACCGCAACTTCTAGTGGTCAGTTGAAGACCACAGGTTCTAGTGGTGAGTAGAGGAACCGCAGCCTCTAGCAGTCGGTGGAGGAATTGTAGGTTCTAGTACTTCCATATCATCCTCATAAAAGACAGCAAATGTGTCCCTGATGGATCTAAAAGCTTTTTCATCCTGTTTCTGCATTTGTTTTCCTCACTTTTGTTCAATAAATGACGATGCGGTGTTTTCATCTGTGCTTGTATTCACGTCCTGATATTTATCAACATGCTGTCTCTTTAAATGACTGTCAGGAAACTCTTAAACGTGTTCAACAGGTGACTGGTGTGTTTGGGGTAATTCCAGTGAAAAGCTGGCGGTCTGCAGCTTACCCTCACTGATTAAATCAGAGTAATTGATCGGTTCAAAGACATCTATTCAGGTTCTTTTCCCCTGGTTTTTACCCAGCAGCCTGCTCCTCATGCTTGTCCTCCTCACATTAGCTATCCAAACATCACTTCCAAAAACGCACAAATTGAATAATTCGGCCCAATTAGCTGGACAAACACAAACGTTAATGGGATTGACGAGCTGCACTTCAGTGGCTGTTGACATTATCGCCTTTAAAACAACATCCTGTCGCCTAACGAGGCCGTGCTGATTAACTCATGATGGTCCAGCTGAAGGTGCTCCAATGTCAACGGGGGCGTCCTGCAGTCAAATAACAACACTGGCGTTTGCAGATTACCAACGAAGAAGAGAAGCCCCAGACTATGAACATAGCTTTTAAATAGTGTCTGACACACACACACACACACACACACACACACACGTATACTTATTATTTTTAGTTTGAAGAAGGGGTGGGATTAAATAAATTGTACTTTTCCCACTCCTTTTCAAATATGTAAATTATAATTGTATTGTTTCACTTTTGATTATTTTGTTTAGTTTTGCTCTTTTTTCCTTTTTTTTTAAACATATTTGAAATCAATTGTTTGATCTGAACTGAAAATAGCTGCAGTCAATTACAGGAAAGTGAAAATTAATAGATCAAGAAGAAAACATTTGACCTGCTGGGTAAAGAATTCTAAAAATATATAATACACACATCCAACTAACTTCAGCTGAACAAACAACTCTAAACCTTTAACTTCTTTCTCTGGGGCTGTAAATGTTGGCATATTTCCGTTATTAAAGGCTAAATGACCATATGTTGATGTGATGCAACAATAAAGTTAAAGAAAAATCCTTCTGACATGAAGAGAAGAACGTACAGTTTAACAGAATATAATATTATTTTATATAAATTTAGTTTAAAAAAATTGTGACCTTTTAACTTAATATTGCAGCTATTTATAGTAAAATATTAACTTGTAGAAAATTGCAACTTTTTGGCACAATATTGCAATTTTGTGTCTAAAACTGAATTTAGTGTCATTGGAACGTTTCTGTCCTAAAAATCAACAATCACAAATTTCACAATATCACAACTATAAAATTATTTGTCATAAAGTATCAAATTTGACAAAATTGTGACTTTTTGACATAAAAAAGTCACAATTTTGCAACATTCATATAACTCCAAGTCATTGTCCTAAATTCATGACTTTTGGTCAGAAAAAAATCCATAAATTTGACAAAACTGCAACTTTTTGTATTTTTATCATAAAATATTGACTTTTTCAAAATCTTTACAACTTTTTGACATAAAATTCCAACATTGTGCTGAAACTGTATTTCATTTAATTTCAAATATTCTGTCCTAAAAATCAGTATTATTTGTTATAAAGTCTTAAATTTTGCAATATTGCAACGTTTTGTAGTAAAAAGCAAGTTTTTGTCATAAAGTTCCAAATTTCAAAAAATTGTGACTATTTGACATAAAATGTTGACTTTGCTGAAAAATTGTTTAATTTTGTATAACTCCAACTAAATGTCAGATATCATAAATTTCACAAAATTGCAATTTTTTTGTCTTAAGATAAAAAAATTTTATTAAAAAATATCAGCTTTTGCAAAAGCATAACTTTTCGACATAATTCTAAGCTTGTTCTGAAACTATACTGTCCTAAAAATCAGTAATTCTTTGCAATAAAATTATACATTTATATATTATAATAACATTATGTAACAAAAGTAATAATATTGTAACTTTTTGCTTTAAAAAGCAAATTTTTGTCATAAAGTTATGAAAAAAATAGGGATGCTTTGACATAAAATCATTCATTTGTTGCAAAATTGTCAATTTCATTTAACTTTAAGTTAATATTTTGTTTAAATAAGTTTGCTTTTATTTTATTTCGCTATTAGCCCTCACAAGGCCTTAAGGGCTTGGGTCCAAATGACCTAGGGTTGATGTATAGGCAGAGACAGGCGGTTAGGGTTAGGGTTTAAGGCCTTGTGAGGGTTAGCCTCCTTCAAACGCTAGTCACGCCTTCATGAGTCTGCCTATGTCAGTCGTGATTGGCTGTAATCACTGTTAGAAATGTAGATGTACATGAGATAAACACAGAGGTGAGTTTTAGAAAGCGGTTCAAAAATGCTTAAATATTTACTCCAAACTATTCCAGACATCAGCAGCAAATTTCCACCAGCTCCGCTCCAAGTGAACTGGAGGAGGACAGAGAACCAACCAAGAACCAGCTGATTCACAGGAGGCCAGCAAGACTACAGGGATCACAGAACCTACAGGGACCACTGGGACCATAGCACCTACAGGGAACAAGGGGACCAGAGTACCTACAGGGACCACAGCATCTACAAGTACTACGAGAACCAAAGCACCTAAAGGCACCACAGGGACCACAGCACTTACAGGGACCAAGGGGAGCACAGCATCTATGGTGACCATGGGGACCAGATGTTATCAGAGCTGTGACAGTTTCCTACAGCTGACCATCTGGACCAGCTACAGAGGGTTACCAGACACATTGCAGCATTCATGTCCAGGCGAGTGGAGAAAAGAGCTGGTGACTTGAAGTCTGATCTTTTCTCTGTAATTGATTTGAAGAAAAACAGCTTTCCTTGCTTAGTGAGGAAAGTTTATCTGTAAAAGAATTAATACAGGTGTTAAGCTGGATATCCAGATGTTAATCTTGATATCCACACTTGCTGTGTGTAGAGAGAGAATGGCTGGGTGAGAAATGTTCAAAAAAGTATTACTGACTATAGTTAAAAATAAATCATCTTTATATTAAGAATAAACAAATCTCCTTTGTAAGCTGTTTATAAGTAAGACGATGCGTGAAAACTACTGCATTTTAATTCTATTAAACTCAGAATACTTAATTAATCCCATGTAGGGAAATCCAGTAATGTAACTCACAAAGGTGGTGCTTGAAAAACTTGGTAGAAAGTCAGGTGGTAATTGGTATGAAAAGCCTGAGAACCACTGTTGCAGCCTCTTGGCTTCATCAGAAGTCCTTGGAAATGGTTGCCATGGTGATGACGTAAACATTCCAGTTCCCATCTCACTGATCCTCTTAAGAGCTGTTCAGGTTTTGTTTATCTTTGTGATTACATGTCGTGTTGGCTACGGCTGCATCCAACATTCATGGGTGGTTCCAAGAAACTTTAATAGAAGTTTTTTTGAGTGTGTGTGTGTGTGTGTGTGTGTACATTCCACTGCAGAAGCAGAACATAAACAATATCTAGTCACGGTCCTGGTCTGATCTTGATCCGCTGTCAATCACAATCTGAGTCGGCAGGTTGAGGACAACATCCAACTTTCTAATTTCTCTGTGATGCAGAGAAACCAAGGCAGCATTTTTATATCTACCAGTGTTCTGAGTTTTTGTTGTTGTTTTTGTTAAATCACCAGAATCCCAGTAAAACCAGTTCCATGTTGAGCTAACAGACCATAATGAGGCTCTGCAGCTCCATCAACAGCCTCCACCTGCCAGCTGACACTGACAGCCTTTATGCCCTGTGGCTTCTGTGGCTTGAGGCTTTTGGGCCCATGGAGAGTTCTTGGACGGCCTGGGACCCACAAAGCCGCCTGGAGGCCTCGGGCCGTCGGTCGTAGGCCACAGAACGGTGCGCCTGGCAGAGGCCGAGACCAGACTGTGGTCTGAGTGAAGCCTCAGGACTCCCTCCATTCTCCATGAGGAGCACAGAAGCTCTGCTGCAAAGAGGACACATTCACCAGGACCATTTCTGGACCAGGAGCACAGAAGCAAGACTGGTTCTGAACCTGAACCACAGAACCAGGACAGTTTCTGAAGCAGGACCACAGAACCAGTCAGTTCTGACTAATTAGTGCTTATTCAAAGGAAAATTAATAAATAAATAGATGCTGCTTCCTCATTTCATCTCTTATCTCTTTAACGCAACTCCTCCTTCAAACATTAAGGGCGAGCATTCATGAAGAATTAATTAATTACTTCAAAATCCTCCACACAGACTGAACAGGTGCTGCTCCAGACATCTCTCCCTAATGTATGACTTTTACAATCTTATCAGATTAATGCTAGCCACATTGCACAATGTGGAATCAGTCATATTGGTCATTGATTTATAGCATTTACACTGAACATACGTTGCTTTACAACCCTGCACTCACTAAAAAACATGAAATAAACAATAAAGTCTAGAGTAGAGGTGTATTTCAACCACATAATCACTATGGTTACCACCTCCCACTGCGGATACCAAGTCATCACCAAGGTTACCACATCATCACCATAGTTACAGTTAACCAGCTATGTTGTTAGATTTCCTGCTAGTTCCTGGACTCGGACATATATACATATTTTTTAATTGAATTTTTGTCATAAAAACTCAAATTTCACAAAATTTTTAAACTTTTATCTTGAAATTATCAACCACAAACGTTCTTGCGTAATTTCATATTTTTTTTTAAAAAAACTTACTTTTTTCATACAAAACAGCTGTTTTTTCTGCAAAATTGAAAATTTCCTATTATCATGTGAATTTTGTCATAAAATCTTAAAATTTCACTAAATTTATGACTTTTATCATGAAATTGACACGTTTGTACTAAAATCACATTTCTTGTTCTTTGAAAATCACAAATGTTTTTAAAAAAAAGTTAGTGTTTTTGTGAAAAGCTAATTTTGTTATAAAATTACAGATTTTGAAACACTTACAACCAAGATTTTTTAATCGTACAATCCAAAATGTCACTGAATCTTTGACTTTTAAAATTTTTTTTTATCATTTATTTTCTTATATTGAAAGACGAAAAATAAAATCTAAAATAATGGGTTTTGTTGCTTGTTATAACTCTAAATGACTAAATTTAAGATTTTCTGTGTAATTAAGGTAGATAAACGCAATAAAAAAAAAAATTTTAAAAAATAATAATCTCATGTTTCCAGATCCAAGAAACCATGGAAAGAACAGGTTGTCTAAGATTTATTTAATGTGAATATATGCAAAATATAATAACTTCAGTAGTCTTTGCTTCACCAAACACATCAAATAAGTGTGTAACAGGGAATGGCTACTAGGTGTCGCTGTGGAGGTGGTGATTTAAAATGTTTCCAAGCCTCAAACATTAGCTATGGTTACATGGGCAAAATTTCTTAATCAGATTAAAAACTTATTCATTCCGAATCCACTGTTTGTATGGGCACTAAATCAAACAATCCAATCATGGCGTTATTCGAAATAGCAGCATTTTGACATGTGCAGAGTTGTCTAATTGGCCTAAAACAACTGCAGAAGAAGAAGTTGGTTTGGTCTCCTTAGGTATTAATGCTTGCACAACTTCAGCCCTATACTGCTCAGTCAACTTCTAAACATATTTTTTTCCGGAGATCTTGTGGGGCTGGTGTCGACGGCCATACCCACAGCGCAGCATGGGTATCTGCCGGCCTCTGGGCTGTCGTCCCCAGATGCACCAGGCATGTCTGACAGCATGGACACTGGCTTCCGTGGTCGCCCGTGTCGCAAGACAGCGTCCACCACCAACCCCACAAAATCTCCAGGGGACAAAGAATCGACAATTCTGAGCCAGCCAAGTTTCCAGTAAGAAACTTGTCTCAGGAACAGACCAGTTGGGCTTCGCCACTGCCATGTTCATGTGTTGTCAGTCAGTAAAAACTGCAAAGGCGTAAATGCGTCACGTTGACGTATGGCACACATGTGCAGTCACGTTAATGTTGCCCCACACAGAAAGTCATGATCCAAAGACGTGCATACATGGACCCCAGAATAAGGATCGGCATAAACCAACCCTCTCAATCGGAACACAATTTCTTTCCAGCTGAGCTGAATCTGATCAGAATCTTCCAACTGACATATTTACAGGACACATTTTTATTTCCATCAGCAGTTTATTCCAAATATTTGTGTCCACGGAAACATAGCAACTATGATTTTGTTGCTGAAAAAACATCACTTTGCCCTTTAATCCTTAAAACTCCAATATTTGGCCATGAATCTAACTACTTTAGCCTGGAGCTGAGATCTGGGGCTCAGTTTTGGAGCCTTTCCAGATCAACTGCCTCATGCATGGTTGCCATCTTGTCCTCTTCTCCTCCTGCCACCAGGGAGCAGGTAACTCCCGGAAACTAATATTCGCAAGCAGCCAAAGTTACATTTTCAATATTAAAATGTGTCTCCTGATGCTACAAATTCCTAAAAGGAACTTTGTCAGCATGTAAGCTGCTCATGGGCAGTTCTAAATCTTAGATTAGTTTTGAATGGTACAACTCTGTATCATCAGGTTCCCGTAGTTAAAAAGGCAGTTAGATGCACTGTACATCAATTCTTCTCTGTAAATATAATTTCAATTTTTTTTAAAGGCAACTGTATTACAGAGCTAAAGTGTTAGAATTGATTGAAACTCATATTTGGAAATCCCTGCACCACATCTGTGACAAGTTTACAACAGTTTGTGTTATCATAAATTTATTAAATTTACGTGCACTCTCACTCATGGGACTAAATAATATTTATCTACACTGAATTTCCAGCAACGGTACAAAGTATGATTAATAACAACATCAGTAGATAAATCCCAAGAAATTACAGATTATAAAGAATTATATTACAATCTTTTTTACAAACACACCTCACAGCATGCTGGGAAATTTAATATGATGGATGGATGGATGGATGGATGGATGGACGGACGGACAGGCAGACAAATATTGAAGTAACACACCAAAAACGAAAAATATCAAGTGAATGTGCAGACTACAAAATACATAGGTTTGCAAGTGTACAGAAAATATTCCAAATAAATAATAGTAAACTAGACTTACAACTATGTTATGACATAGATATAGTATTTGTTTAACATTCATCTTCACACCAGGGCCTTTTTTTGGTTAATTACATATACAATACAAGCTGCTGCATCATGACTCACATTTGTCCCACTGCATATAGCTGAGTTCTTTGTTATGGTAAATTGTTTCATATTATTATATTCATATTATATTACATAAGATTGTTGCATATGATTTTGGCTTCTAAGTGATGGAGATTGGAGATTATAAGACTATGTCATGCTTTGGGACTATGTCTCAAGTGGTCAGTAAAGGAACTGCAGCCTCTACCGGTCAGTAAAGGAACTGCAGCCTCTAGTGGTAAGTAAAGGAACTGCAGCCTCTACTGGTCAGTAAAGGAACTGCAGCCTCTACTGGTAAGTAAAGGAACTGCAGCCTCTACTGGTCAGTAAAGGAACTGCAGCCTCTAGTGGTAAGTAAACGAACTGCAGCCTCTACTGGTCAGTAAACGAACTGCAGCCTCTACTGGTCAGCAAAGGAACTTCAGCCTCTACTGGTCAGTAGAAGAACTGCAGACTCTAGTGGTCAGTAGAAGAACTGCAGACTCTAGTGGTTAGTAGAGAAACTGGGGCCTCTAGTGGTAAGTAGAGGAACTGCACCAAAACTACCACCATAAGTCATAAAAATGCTAAAGAAGTCATAGCAATGACAAAGAGACATGCATTAATTACATAGAAACAAAAAAAACACAAACAGTATCTGAACTATTACTAAGACGGCCACAAAGAAACTCAAATAAACAGACAGAAAAAGATACACAAAGTCGCAAAAACAGGAACTAAAAGACATAAACAATCACAAAACAACCACAAACATCACAAAAATCAAAAAGAAATTGCAGACATGAGATAACTCCACTAGAATTGGGGACGTAAAATATACAAATAGCCATAAAAGAACAATTAATACACACTGAACCAACCACCTGATGAGACCAAACAAAGCCAGAGAAAGAATTCTAGCACAACTGTCTTTTTAAGGTGGACTGGCTCAGATGGTTAGATCTGTGACAGCTCCATTGCCAGACCTCCTCCCACAGTGACGACATGTTCATTCTCATCACCAGAAGGAGATTTGGTCTGTTTTCAGGCCAGTTCTGGCGGCATGCTGCTGTCAGGGCCGTCCACGCTGCTTGGAGCATTCAAATGCAGTTCAGCCAGTTTTATTTCAGGTCTGTGGGTGGAACAGCATCCACAATGAGCTCCGCTGGGAAACCTTAACTCCAAGTTCTTTAATCCCATCAATAAAAGCTCATACTGAAGCTCTTTGTGTGGAGTTCATTTCTGGAGCCGTAACCTGCTTCCTGACATCAGTTTCTTTTTAAAGAAAGAGCAGCTCCAGATAATGGAAAATGTCTCTGGATCTTACTCACAAACATGCATTTGCTTTGGAGGCGGTTTGGACGCGGCGGCAGCCTGACGCCTGATCAGACTTCTCTGTGTCGTATCTGTGATGATTTTACATGTTCGTGAGTCACTGAGAGGAATGTTTTCCATCACTGAGTGAGGTCTCTGCTGCAGCCACCCACTGCTGCGTCTGCCTCGCACACGCCCAGTCCGCTCCCAGCAAACCCAGCAGCTCCTCCAGCTCTCAGGCTGGAAGCCTGGCATCAACACAAAGGTTTACACTGAAAATAACGTTTTAGCAGTATTCAGGTATCCTCTATCAATGGGACATGGTTTAGAGTCACTTTTAATGCTAAAAGACATTTAAACATTTCAAGTTTGCACTTCATTAAGCATCATGTTTTCAAATGTCTGATGACCTTTGATCCATAGTATGGAATTCATGGAATCTATGATGGAATCAACTTCCGGCCTTGGTCCTGGAGGCAGACCATCTTAAGGTTAGGATTCTTTATTAAAGCTGTTAGCTCTGTAGTCTCTTAGACCATCTCTTAGTTATGCTATAGGACTGGTGATTCTGGATCCTACCTTGATGGTGATGGGTTCTACTGTGGTGGTGATGGATCCTACCGTGGTGATGTTGGGTCCTACCAGTACGTCAGTAACATGGCTAAACTAAACTTGATGCTTAGATGCTTCCTTACCAACCACAGCCAGTCCTGGTAGTCCGTTAGTATAATTAATAGGACACACAATCAGGAGACAACATGTACTCTTTCAAATACGACCAGAATCTGGTTTTTATTCGCAGCTCAGAAGTCAGTATAATGCTAAGCACTAAGCAGCTAAAATGATGCCAGCAGTGACTTGCTGTCAATCAAATTACATTACATGACATCCAGCCCTTGATTGATCAGCTTTATATAATTCTGTCTGATGTGGCACAAAAAAAAATCCTCCAATGAAATGCATTAATTCTGGTTTTGTCATTACAATAGTCACTTTACTTTGATTAAAACTCTCTGTATCTGTTAGATCCCATCTTCCTCTGCTATTGTTGGTCACCTTCCTCAACCAGTCACAGACAGAGAAGCAGAACTCAGGACCTTTAATGCATTTGTTTGTCCATCATTGCTACTTAGATGGAGATCAAATCATTTTATGCAAAGGAATCCAGCTCATTCTGGGGTTCTTTGACCTTTTCTTTCCACTACATTTACTAAAAAAGCACATACTGCACAAAAAGCACATAATGTAGGCAACCCTCAAGCTAAAGTCAAAACAATTATTATAAAGCAAAAGATGATCCACAATGATCCATCTCCTTCCTCTCAGCGAGGACAGCTGTGTGAAAGTACATCTAGGATTATTTTTATAGAGTTTAATAACAGAGGGGAGGGTTTCAGAAACTCCACCATCTTCACTGGATGATTAAATCTTCACAATGAGAATCAGACTCAAAAGAATCTCCACCTTCATACCTCGGACAACGCTGCCACCATGTGGAATGACAAAACAGCAGTTGTTTCAAGATATTAGGCTCTAGTGTCCCTCAAAAGACTTTTTTTTTTTTTAACTTTAAAGGTATTTTAGAGGAAAACACTGAAGTTCGCTTTGGGAGAGATGATAAAGAACAGAATCACTACTGAGGACATCAGAGGGACAGAACACATTAGATGTTCTAGACAGAACGCCAGAGAACAGACTGAGATGGTTGAACATGTCCAGGGGAGGGACCGTGAAATCAAAGCATGATAAGCCTAGAGGAGGACCAGTGATTTATGGATGCATGAATGTTGACCTCTGACCCTGATAAGCATGAAGCAGCTATCATTGCTTCATCTGTCCACATGGTGGCGGTGTTGTCATAATCAGTATTTTTTCTGGTAACTTGTCACTTTTTAACATTGGTGGAGTATCCGTGAAAACACAGATGTTTCCGTGTTAAAGCAACAGACTGAGCTTTTTCAAAGTCCAGCACTTTATAGGTGGGCAGAAGATGTCAGCAAAGGCGTGCTCATCACCAGCAGATGGTGTAGTCCTGTTTGCATCCAGGATATCTGCTAATGTTTCAGGTGATTTCGTTGTTTTTTTTTTTTTATAAGACTACTGGAATCTAGACTTGCTCCATCTACTCTGAATCACCTCGAAGTTCTGGTGCTGCTGTATTTGCTTTAAGGTTCTGATCCAAAAAAGATGTTACAACAAAAAGTTGTTCTATTTTTCAATAAGTAAACTTTTTATAACAATTTTAAGATGTACAGTTCAAATGAAAGAAATTTTTTTGAATTTTTCAAATTTTTAGTCAAAGTTTTCGACTGAGTGTTGTTAGGAAAAAAAACATTCCAATTTAGCTTCTTTACAAAAAGTTATTAAATTTGTGACATTAGTAGAAAATCTTTTCATAAAGGTTGTGATTTTTGCAAAATTTGAGATTTTAATGACAAAATTAGATTTTTATGAAAATCTTAAATTGTGATCTTGAATTGTGTGGGAAAAAATGTGATATTAGTACAAAAACTAAAATTTTATAAGTTACTAATATTGTGAAATTTGATAATTTTTTTTTAATTTTGTTCAGGAATGAGCTAGAAACCTAATTACACAGCTGGTGGAGAAAGTAAAAAATAACCAGCCCTTTAAGAGTAGTCATAGAAACAATGCAGCCCTTTAACAGTAACCATGGTGTCAATGTGGCCCTTTTATGGTGACTATGATAATGTGTCCCTTAAAAAGTAACCTTGTTGATGATGTGGCAGCTCTTCAACAATAGATAGGATGTGGCACTTTTAAGGGTAACCATGGTGACAATGTGGCCATTTCATGGTAACTATGGTAAAGATGTGTCCCTTTAACAGTTACCTTGATGATGATGATGTGGCTCTTCCAACACTAACCATAGAGATGATGGTTTTATATAAGTTATAAAGAGGACATTTAAGGGTAACCACGGTGATGAGGTAGCCATTTAACGGTAACCATGGTGAAGTTTGACATGCATTCCAGATGTTTTAAATTTCAGTGAAAACTGCTGTACAACCTTTTTATTTTCCATGTCCTATTTTTTATTTTTTAAAATAATGAATTGGTCTACCTGCCCATTTGTGATTTGTCAGTTTCTGTTTCTTCAGATCAAAATAAAATCTCGCCTCTCACAAATGACACAGCTTTGTCTATTCCGATTATTTTTATTACTTCCCGCACAAAATGAAAAAATTGCTTTAGAAGAAGGTGTTTGGTCTCTTGGTGGTGAAGCGGGGTTTGTGCTGGCGGCGCAGGACCCTGTGAGGCAGAGGGAACTTGATCTTGGAGTCCTGGAAGAGAAGGAGAAGTTTTTAGAAGAAGATAACAGATGTAAAAACCAGAAAGATACATGTTTGGCAGATACATGTTTTCATGTTGCCAGTTTCAGAACCGCCAGGTTTGAAGATGGGACTCAAAAAACCTGGAAGAGGAATCTGGCAGTTTGTCTGGCGGGTTTTGAAGCCAGAGCTGACAGATGTGGCAACAGCCCTGGAGAGAGACCCGCCCCTGCCCCCTTTAGAGAGAAAGTAACATGCACTCACGTGGAACTGCTTGATGGCAGGTCGGCGACACTTGTTGGCGGCGATCACCTGCACCTTCATGATCTGGATGGAGTGGGCGCGGGCGCGATGGCGAGCTCCCATATCCCGATCTGGAGGACAAAGAGTTCACGTTAGACGAGAAACAGCTGAAAAGTGATTAAACTCTACTTAACCAGCCTGTTTCTTAGAGTCCTGCTCTCCAACGACAAGCCTTAAGCCTCAGCAACTACAATGTTCATTTTAATTGGTTTTAATTTTGAATTTCAGAGTTTATCTGTGTGGAAATGAAGGAAGTGGTGTTTTTTGTTGTGGTGCATCAGCCTTGTCACATCCGGAACCAAGACTGATGTTCCAGATGTGGAACTTATGGCTTTTTTCCACTAGTACCTACTCAGTTCTTCTCGACTTGGCTATGCTTTAAAGGTTTTCCACTAGCTCATACCTGCTTTTTTGTACCTGCTTGGCCGGGGTTTCAACCGGGCTGAGTCAGGCCAAAAACACAATGTCACCAGAATCCACTGATTGGCCAGAGAGTGACATCACCGATGAGTCATGAGAGCAACTCCTTCACACGCACCATATTTAAAACTCTGCAAAAACGACTGCGATTTACTTTACCTTTACAACTTTATTTTTACGACTAAACTTTGATACAACTAAAAATGGCAAGCAAGCCTTCTTCGTGGTGCAACGAGGACACCTCAACAGCCTTGTTTGTCGTTTTCGCATACGTGACCAGAGTTGTTGCATATACAGTTGTCACCACCTTACCGTGAAGGCCCCACCCACAACAAAGCAGTACTGAACTATAATGGAAAACAACTGAGACCGAGGTGAGTCGAGTCGAGCCAAGCCGAGTAGGTACTAGTGGAAAAGGGGCCATAAGAGTTTTCAAGAGTAGACTGATGTTCCAGATGTGGATCTGAAAGTTATCAAAGCTGTTTTTGAAGATCAGGGCTTACAGTGAGAAAAAAAAAAATCCTGATGATCTACAATTTCAATATGAATTTTAGAAAGTAAAGGTTACTAAGAGGCAAGTGAAAACATGTGAAACTCAGTGAAGCTAATTAATCTGATTCATTTAGCAATCATTTAATTCAGTAAAGGGCAATTTATACAAAAACATATGGACTGCAACTTTTCCAAGATTTTTGTTCAAAACAATGGTAAATTAAGTTAAAGGAAATACATTACATTGGGTCCCGACTCCTCTTTAACATATTTGCAGAGGCAGTTCATTTTAACAACGGGAAAAAAAGTACTCCAAGAAGTGGTAAACTGAATAATATTAAATAAATACACTTTGGTCATTGGGACCGCTGCATCCACTGTGGCTTTTGCACGCAGACAGCTGCTTTATACCCGGCTTCTCTCCTTTGTGACGGTGAAGAGCTTCTTGGAGGACAACACACAGAAACAGGTACCAGACTCCATTAGCTTCTGGCACCAGCTCCCAAACTGCTGGCCATCTCTGCTCTTTTCCTCTATCCATGCCCAGCGCCACCTGTTTTTAAGGCCCTTGTCAACTACGGTTTTCCCCTAGTTTTATGAATTTAGCCTCCATTCTTTTGATTTCGGAAGAAACAACCGCCGGCTCGCCTCTGATGCTGCGTTCAAGACCACTCAGAGATAACTTGTTTGTGTGTTTTTTTTTCCTGAATCGTAGTCAAACGCCAGAGATCCGCACAGTGCCGGAAAACTTTAAACCCTGGAAGATGAATGATGAGACAGACATTTCATAATCAGCAGTTTTGGTAAAATTTAGTGGTACCTGTTTAATCGAGGTTCTTCAGGTACTAAACTTTTGATAGATGTAGTGGAATTACTGAAGCCGGTGGAAGCAGCGGTAGAGTAGTAGTAGATTAAAGTGAAAAGAAAACTGTCAAACTCAGGTTCCTGGCAGAGGCCTAATGACTTTGTGTTCCCTTAACTGGAGGCACAAGTCAAACACGAGCACGGACATCGTCACATACGAATTCAAAGACATGTTGAACCTTGAATTCACTTTCAAATGTACGACAGCAACAGTGAAAGGCGACAAGGATCATTTTCTGTCCGCACACCAGACAAAGTCACACCACTGAGAACGGTGGGACCTTTGGGTTAGGCTGCAGATGTTTAGAAATGTTCCAAACATATTAAAAGTAAAGGCTAAAAATTGATTCATAACTGCACGACCCTGAGTGACAGAAACGGATTGAACCATCAAGTCTGGAGATGACATGAATCTAATTTAGTTTAGTTATCCACTGGAACCAAGTTCATTTTGGTCAAACTCTTAAAATCAGACTGAATCAGACCGAAGATGAAACTCCCACAAAGATTTGCCTGAATTAAAGAGTTTCATCTTGGTGATAAAGTTACAGAATCTGAACTTTGTTCAAACTAACTAATGAGGGCTCCAGAAACCTCCAGATTATTAGATGAACAAACATCACCATTGATTAGGGCTGGGCCATTATTTGATCACGACTAGTGATTGTGATAAAATTCAGGTTGATTACAATGATCAGCTCCAGACATATTTTCCCAATCATATACAACAGAAATTACCGCAACAACTGCCAATCAGAGTCTACCTTTTCCTGCACCACTTCTGTCTGTGAGCTGACGGGGAACATAAAGCTGGTGAAGAGCAGAATAACAGAAACTAGAGCTGAGGAACAGCAAAAGTGAAGTTGGACATGACTTTCACAAATCCAATGTCATTGTTGACCAAAAGGGTTACACGTCTGCGGTTAGTGCCGTCAAAGACAGGCGGATACAACAAATCTTTTTAATCACTTGGAAAAAATACCATCCAGGAAACTACGCGAGCTCAGCCTGAACAGCTGTTTGGTTGAAGATAAAAAAACAGTAGTCGTAGCAGTCCTGCCACCAGCAGTGAAGCTACATAACCAAAGCAGAAGCAATAATAAATAGGAAAAACCTGAACTACAACCAGAGCCAGAAGACCCTGAACTAAAACCAGAACCAGAAGAACCTGGACTACAACCAGAACCAGAGGAACCTGAACTACAAGAACCCAACCAGAACCACAGGTTAAAGCAAAAATGACCAAATCATGATATTCTAAAAATAATTTATGCATGTGTGTGTGTGTGTGTTTGTACGTATGCGTGTGTGTGTGTTTGTACGTATGCCGTGTGTGTACAGTTCAGACTGCAG
>JBAMYA010024371.1:0-16461 GCA_037176975.1 Arrhamphus sclerolepis | reverse complement strand
ATTTAAATCCAGGTTAAAGACCCACCTGTTCTCAGCTGCATTTGAATAAAGTTTCAAATTTACAGTTATTTTGATCCCGAATCTTAGAACCAAAACAAAATAGTTTTAACTGCTGTTTATATCAATTCTTTCTTTTCCTTTGTCTTTGTCTTTCCCTTTATGTGTTTTTTTTTTTATATAGTAGACTGATCACCATCTGTAAATGTTTGCTGTGTGTGTCACTTTTAGTCCAGACTAGTTACAAAGTGGCTATAAGAACAACAAGTCCATGTTCTGGAGCAGACATCACAAAGTCCTGATCTCAGTAATGTAGAACATTTGTGTTCAGATGATCTAAGCAAACCTGACTCGGTTCTTCCAGTTCTGTCAGGAGGAGTGGACCAAAACTCCAGGAAACTAGAACGTTTCTTTACTCACCTTTACTAAACTGTAATTATAAAAGTACAACACTTCACTGGTCACCAAGATGCCTGGTTTACTGAAGTTGTTCTTGTTTAAGATCTTTATTTATAAAATGTATAATCACAGCTCTGAGATTTAATCATCCAAAGAAAACAAACACTTTGAAAACAAACGCGTTCGTAACACCTAGATAGGAAGATCAGACGAGTGTAACTGTTAAAATGTCCAACCTTACTTTAAACCAAATAATTAAGGGGAAAAACAAAACAATATGTTTGGGTCTCCACCGTTAGGTCTCAAATCCATGTCAACAGTACAAAGGATTCATTCTTTTCATCAGGTAAACTTAAAGGAATGAAGGAGGTGGTCCTTTGATTGACAGGCCCCAGGGGAGCTGCCTGTTTACCTCCTACACCTCAGACGTAAAAGAACTTTCTAAAGTCCAGAGTCACATCTCTGATTTGATTTGGCTTTGACAGCTTTGCCCCGCCTCTTTGCAACATAAAAAAAATGGGCTTCAAAGGTTCTCCGTTCAAATTTATGGGTCATGTGACCAGATGGTCCCGTATTTACTGCCTATGTTCTACACAGCACAATTGCCTAGCAACAACGACAGCAACAAATGCAACAGGAATGAGAATGTGCAACTCAAATAACGATGAAAGAGAGAAGAAATACATTTATTTTTCTTGACTTTATTTATTTTCTAAAAAAGTTTGTATAGGAGCGCTTCCTGGACTCAGAGATTGTTTGGTTGAGGTGCTCTTTGGATAGGGAAAAAGTGAAGATGAAGAAACTGAAGGAACTGCAAGGCACTCTCCTTTAGAAAAAGTTAAAAAGCCTTTATTGTGATGGCTTGGTCATACTAGACATTGAAAAGACCCCAATGCGTTTCGGCAGTCATGCCTTCTTCAGGGAGTCAAACAGTGGTGATTGTGAAGCAGATGGTTTTAAAATAATACACAACCAATCAGAGGCTTACACATTGCAGATGCCCAGATCAGGTGACAAGATGTCACAACATAAAACGTCCAGCAGATGTCCTTATTCCATACTGAGACAAGAAGTCAATAATCAGTTTCTCAGAAAAATATCAACTGAAAGAATACAGCAAAAATTACATTAAGTGCCAATATTATAGTAGCAGGCCTATTTCTAGATTCTAGGTAATAAGGTAAACAAAGCGAGCAATTTAATCTTTATTGTGTTGAAAGTGAACTTATCTTAAAATTTTTACAATTTTGTTTTGACATTTCTCTAAAAATATTCTTTAATAAGAAATCTGATTCAGTGATTGGTCCTTGCCTGGGGTTTTCTGAATGCGTCATCCAGGATCCTCTTTGCAGTACAGCAAAATATCATAAATGAGCTCTGAGACACTTACACTCCACTGAAAGTGGGACTGTGATGCTGGATAACTAACTTTTAAGCACTTTTGAGCCAAGAACGTTTTTTAACTCTTAAGTCAATTAACAGCATTGTTAAGAGTATTTCTAAGAAGCTTTGTAAATATGGGCCGTGATCTTCATGTAACTCACCAGTATGACTAAACACAATGGGCCTCATTCACGAATATGTGTGTGGAAATGTTCCTGCTTCCCACACAAAATAAGTGTGTGTGCAAAATCACCGTGGGATTCATGAAACTAGCGTGCGGGCCTGTTTGGTTCTTACCACTGTGCTGTTTGTGAATCACAATCATTCTACATTAACAGGCACATACTCGCAGTTTGAGATTAGCATATTACCACGCCCCCATTTCTCCATATAAGGAAACCGCTTTAGAGTTGATTCATGAATGAATTGTAGCGGTTCCTCGGGGAGAAAGGCTGTAAAGCGATGGCACTCAAAGGTAAAAAAACAAAACAAAACAGAACTTTTCAACCACAGAAACAATTGCATCTGAAGTGGAAGCCAGAAAATGAATACTTTTCCAGAGTGTCTCTTTGGTATGACGATGGCAAAATAAATAAATGAATAAATGAAAATGCTTGGACCACATTACCACAATAAGCAGGGCTAATAACGTAGATTCCCCGGAGAAGCACACTGGGAATTGGAAAGAGCTGATAAGTCTTTCATAAATTTTCTTAAAAATAATTTTAGTGATTAAAACAAGTGCTTCCCCATGTCCACATCCATGGATGAGATGCCCCTGAGCAAGGCACCCAAAATCCCCCCCGCGGCAGCCCACCGCTCAGGTTCCAGCAGCCCAAATGGGTCAAATGTGGATTAACAATAGTATATAAAAATAAATAAAAAATGTTAATTAAATCTCATTTTAATGAATGTGGTTGTATATGCTCTGCATATACTTAAAAGGTCTGTGTTTGCTTTTTCTAAGTCAGTTCGGTTTTCCTCATTTGTGCGTACGCATGGTCCAAGGAGATTCTAAATTTGTTTGCAGAGTAAGAGCAAATTTGGGTCAGAAAATACTGATGAATCCCGCACGAACTATTTACACACTGATTTGTGCATACGCAGTGTTTGTAAATGAGGCCCAATGTGCTGAAGAAAATACCATAAAAGAAATAATTGTATTTCATGTAATTAATGAAATCATCGAACATTAAAAACCCGTTTCGTCCCAACTCTCAAGTATCAGTTATTTATGTAAAAATCTCAAATGTTTGTTGGAAAATCATGACTGCTCAGACAATGACTCTTAATATTGAAACATGTAGCCTATGCGTTGTCCATAGCGTCCTCTAAACTAGCTGTGCAGGTATCTGGGTGGTTTCGTGCCAATCTGGATGCCTTTTCACTTTTTTTTTTTTAATGCATGAATGTGCTATTCAATTGGAGTTTAATGCCCTATGCAGTTTACCATACATGAAGCTGCTGTTTTGAACTTTGATGTGAAGCGCGTGACCAGGTGTGTGTGTCCTGCTCGTCCACGGGGGGGCGGTGTTCCGCCGTTAATTGGCTCCATCAGCGGATCGGGCCGCTCTGATTGGTCGCCTGTGAAACATCTGTATTCAGTGTCTCCGGCCAGAAAGCCCATCTAACGGATGGAGACCCTCCGTTTCTGTTTCAGGCCAAAACATGCAGCTCTCTGCGGACGTTTGTTCGTTTTTTTTTGTTTTTGTTTTTGTTTTTTTTAACGCAGAGAAGGAAACTTGAGCGGCCCTAAGGGAATGAAGGAGCCGGGAATAAACGGGATTAAATCAGAGCAGAGAGCCAGCAGCCTGGATTATTCTATTCCCCTCTTGGGCCTAGACCGGACACGGGAGCCGCTGGAGCCGCTGGTCCTGGTTCTCCTCTCCGGGTATGCAGATGAACCTGAACGGCGTGAAGTTGGTTTCAGGATGGTTACCAAGGAAACCTTCTGCGTCCTCTTACTGGGGGACCGTCAACAAATGACCAGCTGGATTGTTTCTGAATTTTTTAAATTTCTCCCGTACCTCCTTCCCCCAGTTACGTTGAACATGAGCTGAATTATAGTATGTGATGAGATAAATACCACATGTATCTATCTCTATACATTATAGTAACATTCATATGAAAAATGCTATTTTCTTTTACAATGAAATTCCATGCATTGTTTCATTTGACCTAGTGACTCCAAATAAAATAATTTGTTCTCTAAAAGTGGAATATCTGAGGTCCTATTCAGGAGATTCAACTGAAAAGTCCACTTTAAGTCTTAATTCCAACTCAGAAATCAAAATCAAACTGTGGTTGATCAAAAAATATCAACATTAAATAGAAGAATGCAGTTGCATTAGGTTATTTGTCTTATGTTTATTAATATAATTCTTGGTAGTCTGGAAGGTTCTGGGTTGGCCTGGAAGGGTTTAGGTTGGTCTGTAAGGATTTAGGTTGGCCTGGAAGGGTTCCAGATTGTTCTAGAAGAGTTCTAGGGTTGTCTGGAAGGTTCTGGTGGTTCTGGAAGGTTCTAGGTTGATCTGGGAGGTTCTGGGTTGTCTGGAAGGTTCTAGGCCAGTCTGGAAAAGTTCTGTGTTGTTCTGTAATGTTCTAGGCAGGTCTAGAAGGTTTCTGGGTAGGCCTGGAAGATTCTAGGCTGTTCTGGAAAAGTCCTGCATTTCCTTGGAAAGGTTATAGGTTGGTCTGGAAGGTTTTAGGCCGGTCTGGAAATGTTCTGAGTCTATTTGGCAGGTTCTAGGTTGGTCTGGAAGGTTCTTGATTGGTCTGGAAATGTACTGCTAACCAGAATAAACCAGATAAAACCAGGACTAAAGAGGACTAACCAGGACTAACCAGTCTAACCAAGTCTAACTAGCGTGATCAGAACTAACTAGTCTAACCAGGACTAACACGTCTAACAAGTACTAACGAGGTTCCAGCTGGATCTTCTGGCTGCTTCTTAAGTCCGAATAATACAGAGATCTTGGTTTATTTTATTTATAAGTTCAATTCAAATATTATATGAAGAACTGGAGCCAAAGAGATTAGAGTTTCACCATAGCTCATCTTAAAGGTTTTCAACTTCTTTTTTAAAACCACCAGTTCACAGTGGGACTCAGAGAGGTTAGAAACCACCAGGTTACTGGATCACGTTGTCTGGAAGACGCTGGAAAAAAATAAATAAAATGAGTAAACATGCCATATAAATAATATATATATATATATAAAAAAAAAACATCAGCTTTGGTTTGGAGACCCTATCTTGGAACGTGACGTCAGTTTTTGTCTTGAATCAGTAATTTGTGGACGCTCCCTCTGTCTCAGGGCGCTGGATCCCCAGAGTCCGTCACATGTCCAACCTGAAACCAACTTCACCTCTGTCTTCTTCAACCATCCACGGCAGACACAAAGAGACTCGCTTCACTCTTTTTTCTTTTCTTTTTTTTATTTTATTTTTTTTTTAAATTTGCTATTTTTAAGGTGACCGCCTCCACCAGCGCTCCGCCGGCCAGCCGCTGCGGCCGCATCGGGAAGCAGAGCTCAGGTTCGGTCGTCCTCGGAGCGTGGAGGCGCTGAGTTGATCTGGATGGTCGGGAAGTCCAGACCGGAACCACATCCGAACCTATAACGAAACGACGAGGAATGTGGTGATTTTTATCTTCAGTGGAAACCGATCCGGACCGCCCCTCCTCCCCCCCAGCACCACCGACACCTCTGCAGCTTCATGCAGAACCTCTGCAGGGTCAACATGCGGTTCCGGACCGTTCTGGACGTCAAAGTCGTGGACGTGGAGAAGAGACGCAACCCGTCCAAACACTACGTGAGTTTCCTCCTACATTTTCTCCGTCCATGAACCCCCCAGGGCCGCTGCTAGATGATTGAGGGCCTCACACTGTTAAAGTCATTCACCTGCACAGGTAGACTCCAGGTGGCGCTCAAGCTCCTCCCCCTAAGACCTCAACCTGACAGGTGTCTTTCAGTAACCACAAAAAGTAGTTCAAGATATTTATTTACCAGCGAAAGTGATGATTTAATGAAAAAAAAGTTCTGAATTTTTTTCTATCATGATTTTATAAAATTTGTAATTTTTGTACACAAAATCAAGATTTTATGATTTTACGAATTTTCAGATTTTATGACAGAAACAAGCAATATTTCAGAAGTGGTGATAATATGAAATTCACAACTTAACAATAGAAATTTGTGATTTTTGGACAGAAAGTCATAATTTTTTTGTCAAAAAGCTTGCAATATTACAAAATTTGCAATTTAGGAGCAGAAATTCGGGGGACGGACGGACTGCCAGAAACTGCGGCTGCCTGACAGGACAACCAACTTTTATCGATGTATTTTTTTTTAAGGGCGGGGTGCATTAACGTGTTAACGCATTTAAAATAAAAAACAAAAATAATGCCGACAATTATTTTAAAAGGCATGAATGCAATTTTTTATTTATTTCTTTATTTTTATTTATTTCATTTTTTACTCTTACTTTGAAAGTCAGTTCCTCAGAATCTGAACACAGACAACCAATGGTTCACGGAAAAGAACTGACAGGGATTGAGAAACTGAGAAAGGTACGTTAATCTATCATGAAGATTTTAATTAAACTTCTTCCAGACTTTGGAGTTGATAGAAGAAAAGTTACTCGTAAAAGCTGATTTTTCCTGTTACCCCGGCAACTTTCTCATTAAATCTGGTGACTTTCTTAACTCCCCTGGTGACTTTTTTTGTCAAAAGTGGCAAGTGACAAATCTAGAGACTTTTTCTGTTGTTATTTGAGATTTTTCTGGTGTTGTGGAGACTCTGATGTTCTGCAGTTATGGTGCATTCACCCGTACATGGTGGGTGTCCGTCTCCATAGACAAGAATGGTAGCTGCGTTGTCACCATGAGCCCTTCACCGTCTCAAAGCAGCCTCCCAGTACTCCCAGCTGCAGTCATAGTAGAGACCAGTTATTCTGCCAAAGTGTCTGTTTTGGGTCACTTTAATCCCAAACCTGGATAAAGGAGGAGAGCTGGACATAGAACTAGATATTTTAGTCCCCCAAAAATCTGATATTCCAACATTTAACAATACAGGACAAAATTGATTAATGTAATGTGGGTCTAGCTAAAGCATTTAAGTCATGAAGTTATTTTGAGAAGTGATGAACTATTTTAATGACAGAGTTAAAAAAACAAACAAACCAAGAATCAACAGAAGAAAGCTGATTTGTAGTTCTGAATGTATTTAGGGTGTTTTTGTCTCTACCATGATGTTATTTCTCTCTCCTACAACATCCATTACAATTACATGTTATGTAACAAAACAACAAACATCATAAATATTTACAAATATTCATTATTCCATATGTTTTGGTGTAAAATTGTGGGCAACCATGGCACTGTTTCAGGCAGGCAGTCTTCACTTTCACCTGGTGGCTGGGCAACCACAACTTTTTTTTTTTTTTTTTTACAAATGTTATATGGTGCTGAGTATTTGTAAATCATTATCTCAGTTTTCAACCACATCGTATTTAGCATGTGTTGCTACTGTGGTGTAGTGCTACAGTGGAGGCTTGCAGTTTCTACGGTAACTGTAGTAATGATGAAGTAACACAGATGAACTCGGGGTAGACACCATGGATGGACACATAGAACCAGCTGTTAAGCGTCTGGGGTGCAGAGTGGATCCTTCACGTTACACGTCCAGGATTTACACCATCTGTTGTTAACAAACTCTCCTGCATTTCTGTCCATCGTTCTGATGTCTCTCATTCAGTTTTATTGTCTGAATTCCAGAACGTTCTTCTGCAGTCATGTCTCGAAAAAACATGACACTCCTGCTGTTTCCTGTCAGCACTTCGAGCTGATCTGTCACAGATCTATCTTAGATCAATACTAGATCCTTCCCAGAATCATTCCAGATCAATTCCAGATCCATCTGAGGTCTGTCTCAGGTCCATCTCAGATCTATCCCAGGTCCACCCAAGATACATCTCAGGTATATGCTGGAACCATCCGAGATACATCCTAGATCAATTGCACGTCCATCCCAGATCCATCTCAGGTTTTTCCCAGCCCCAGCCCAGATCCTTCCAAGATCCATTCCAAATCTATCCAAGACCATCTCAGGTGCATCTCTGCAAAGCTAATCCATCCCAGATACACCCTAGATCAGTCTCAAATAAATCCCAGATCCATCCCAGACCTATCTCAGACCTATCCCCAATCCATCCCTGATCCATCCCAGATCTATTCCAGAGGAGGAGCTCACACTCCCCACGATGCTTGAGGGAAAAAATGTCGACAACCTTGTACTTTTTTCCTTTTCCTCTACCCTACATCCTTGACCTCTTCTCTTCACCTCTTTTGGATCTGAAGTGTCTTCCCATCATTAGTTTGTCTCTCTAGTTCGTCAGGTAACAGAAGACAGCAGCATCTTTTTTTCTTTATATGAAGGGTTTTATTTGAATTTGTGGCTGCGGTGATGAAATGTCACTCATCAGTTCATGGAGGCTTGGTGATTAGCAGCACCAGATCAGATGGAAGCATCATTATCACCTACGTGATTATTTCTGCTTTATTGCTTGATTTTTGTTAAATAAATAATGGCACAGTCTGACTCCAGAAAGGAGATGTTTTTTTTGTTTTCTGTGAGACACCAACTTTGTTTCTGCTCAAACACAATGAAGCTGTGGCGTTGCCTCAGTTAATCAGCTGTTATTACTGTACTGTAAGTGTGCCAAGTAAACGGATAATAAATGTTCAAACACGTCTGTTTGCTCCTGATAATCCACCAACGTTGTTTTCTCAGCAGAAGTTTGGTCCTCATTAAAAATGTTGCCTTTGTCTTTTTTAGGAGGAACACAAACGCTGATGTTCTTAGAGAGGCAGCTTTTATTAAAAATACATTTCCATTTTCTTCCGTTTACTTTGAAGCAGTTGCAGTTTATCTGCAGGTTTGTGCTTGACTTCATATGTGGTGACACGGTCGCCGCAATAAGGAAGAGACCTGATGGAGGAAGTAGTTTTTCAAGCAGAACATCTGGAACTATGGACTGTCGAAGAAGAACTGAACAAACCCTCTGTGATGTCACATTTGTCAGTTTCTGATTTGTGATTTTGAAGCCCAGCACTCTGGGGTTCTTGGCGAATTAGCCGACAGTTATGTGTTGAACATAAATAACAATTAATTCTCTGCCTGAAGCCACTTTTAGGAACAACATAAATCTGTGAAATCATCCATAGGTCTGGGATATTGCAGCCAGCGCTAAGCGCAGTAACGCTGCGTCCTGGATGGTTGTTAATATGACCAGTCCATAGATCAGATCTCCTACACTGGGAGAACAGGCCAACATTAAAAGGCAGTTTTCAGCGATGTCCACTTAGATCCTTTCTCTCTGATTTTCCAGAACATTGTCCTCAGCACCCATCCTCCTCCAGACGCTGCGTTTGGCGCGTGGTTTCTATGGTTGCCACTGTTAACCAATAACATCGATCGGCTGGCACTTTTATATACACATTGACATTCAGGAGGTTCTTTGCATTGACCATGTATGGTTGAATGTGGGTGTGCAGGGGGCGGGGTAGGAGCCAAATTCACCTGCGTAAACTTACAGGAGAAGTATGATTTATAAAGGGGAAATTGCGTGCACCTGTGCGCACGCAGGGTTTTATAAATCTCTATATACTTTTTGGCACACGCAAACTTTGGTTTTTAGTAGGGATTCTGCGCACAGTTTTATAAATGAACACCCTGGTCCTGGTTTCAGCTCCTCTAGCCCTGGTTTCAGCTCCGCTAGTTTTAGTTTCAGCTCCTCTGGTACTGCTTCAGCTCCTTTTGTTCTTCATTCAGGTTTCAGCTCGTCTAATCCTCGTTTCTGGCCCTCTGGTCCTGGTTTTAGCTCTTCTAATCCAGGTTTCAGCTTCTTTGGTCCTGGTTTCACATAATCTGGTCCTGGTTTCAGCTCCTCTAGTCCTTGTTTCAGCTCCGCTAGTTTTAGTTTCAGCTCCTCTGGTACTGCTTCAGCTCCTTTTGTTCAGGTTTAAGCTCCTCTGGTCCTGTTTCAGCTCCTCTAGTCCTAGTTTCTGATCATCTGGTCCTGGTTTCTGGTCATCCTGGTTTCAGGACTAGAGGAGCTAAAACCTTCGGTCCTGTGTTAGTTCCTCTACTCCTGGTTTCAGCTCCTTTAGTCCTGGTTTCTGGCCCTCTGGTCCTGGTTTCAGCTCCTCTAGTCCAGGTTTTGTCTTCTGGTCCTTGTTTCAGCTCTTTTAGTCTCTTGTTTGACAGGACATGGCTTCTCATGTCACTGCTATATGCAGATGATACACAACTCTACCTCCACAATCTCTGCAGGTATTTCAGCTCGTCTCTCTGATCTTTGTGGATAAAGGAACACCCCCTTCAGCTGAACCTGTCAAAGACAGAAGTATTGGCTATCCCTGTCCAGCACCAACATCCAGAAAATCAGACAATACCTGACTTAACATTAACAGAATTCCTGCTCCAGACGGGGTGATGTCCTTCCTCCATTATTTCCAGCTTAGTGATAGTACTATTACAGAAGATTCAGAACTGTTCTTTAACTAACCCAGAAGGGTCCATGTCAAAACTCTGTTCATGAAGCTACACCAGCTATCTGTGGCTGCCTCAATAAAACAGAAGTCTCTGACACTGGTCTACTAGGTGTTCTTGGGTCCTGCCCTGCTGATATGACCTCAGATATAAAGGCTTATACCCATCCACACCCACCAGAGCTACCAGTAGCTACCAGAGTTACCAGAGCAAAGTCATCCCTCTCTAAAAGTCCTCTTCCCATAATTCCTTGTCTGTAGCTGCATCTTCTCTTTAACTTAATAACCTGACCTTGAGTCGTGTTCTAGCTGCTCTGACTTGTTTGCTGATTTACCTGAATTTACTCCGTCATTTACTTTGTTACTGTTGAGGATCGTGTTTTTCTCTGATATGTTGATGTGTCTGATAAATGTAATTTACTGTAAAGACATAACTTCTGTTTTTTTTGACCAAGGCCAGTGTACTACCCACAATGCAACATAGCTTTGTCCCAGTGCATTTTCAGATTTCATCCAGCGTTCCTCCACTGATGAGAGGACTTGTCGACTCTCCGTCTGGACATTGTGTTGGTTTCAGAGGATCTTGTCAGAGTTGAGCTGCTCTGGTTTCTGGTTCTGGAGTCTTAGCTGACCCGACTGTGTCCTAGTTTCCTCCGCTGGTGGTCTCTGGAGACCGGACTTGTTTCTTTCTGTGAGAAGAAAAGGCAGGAAGTGAGGGAGGGAAGCTGGGAAAAAAGCAAATCCCGTTTGTGGTGTTTGTCAGCTGGGAAAGCTTTTCCTTCGATAGGAGGGAGAGGGGGGTGGAGTGGGGGGGGTGGAGTGGGCTGGGGTGGGGTGGTGGGGTTGCTGGACCGCTGAGTCTTAAACACGAATCACACGTCTCAGCGTGACGGGAGGCGATAAGAGGTTGTGCTTCCTCGACAAGCCCCGGTCCCTCAGCGTTTCATCAGTAAACGTTTCATTGGGGCTGCAGAGTCATTGTTTAACCCCATAAAACGTCTTCAGAGAGTCGTTCAAATCTCAAACAGCAGCTGGAATACAAGAAAATAAACTGGAAACTGAGTGAAAATGAATCTATGCTGCTGAAATCATCTGTTCAGGTGGTTTCACTGGTTTCCAGTTTAGATGTGTCATACGGATTGATGACGGGTGGAAAAAATCTGAATTATAGACCAAAATACTTAAAAACAGACTTCTTCAAGTAACAAGTGAAAGAAAGAAAATGAGTAAATTAGTCCCAGTAACAAAAAAAAATAAATGAAATGAGCCCCCCCCCGTCCCACACACACACACACATTTATAAATGGCTAGTACCCTTTTTTTAAAAAAAGAAAAAAAAAGTCTGATATGAAAAATACTTTATTTATCCCAGAAGGGAAATTCAATAATTTAGATGTAATTATATTTTTCAGCAAATATTAGAAGAATCAAGAATTTTTGTTTTAAAACAGCAAACTTCACAACATCATAACTTTTTATGTAACAAATCAACCACATCTGGTTGGTCCACAGGAAATACCTGCTGAACAAATGCTTCCTGGTCCATTTCCAGGAGTGTACACAGTAATTTCTGGGTCTGCTCTTCCAGGGTTCTGGTTCTGGTTCAGGTTCAGGTTCAGGTTCTGTTTCTGAACTGGGAGAATGGTGGAGTCTATTAGGCGTTCTGGTATATTTAGCTCAGACGTTTCATCGTTGGTTAACTATTTCTTTCGTGGTCTGGAAATATGCTGCTGGTCTGTTTTAGAGCTTATTTTAAAAATAGCCGTTTAGGCGGGGTTCTGGTTCTGGTTTGGGTTTGGGTTCAGTGGTGGTTCAGCCACATTCTGGGCCCCGCCAACGTCTCCCTCTCGTCCTTCTTCTCCTTCTTCTTCTCTGGAGAGCTCCCAGGCTGGCTGGTCGTCTACATCTGTGAGTTATTTTATCTTTATCTTAACATCGTTATTCTGAATTAACGTGGAAGTTTCAGTTTTAACATGAATATCCATAAAGGAGGTTTGGGGGTCATGAAGACGTCTGTTCATTGTTCTGTCTTTGCTTCGGTGCTTGAAAAGGACTTTTGTCTCCACGTCTGCATCAGCAGCTATCTGGGACGTTCCTGTCCTCCAGGACTTTTCTTTATGTTCATCAGGATTTTCTTCAGACTGAAATTAAAGTAGATAAACGGTTCTGGTTTCTGCTCGCTCTTCATCAGCTGAGTCGGCGTTACTCTTTAACTCGGACGTGGTTGTTGGTTATTAACAGAAAAGCGTAAAGAGTCGATCTTCGTTCGTCTGCGGCGAAGCGAACGGCTCGGAGCGATCACAAGGCAACTTCTTATCTCCTAAAACATCCATGAAGGTCGCAGTCATGTGCTGAATTTAGAAGCTTCTCAGTCCCACGTTTGTCAGTGAAAACACAACATTAAATCATCCGATTCTCGTGGCCTTTAGGTAAATACGACTACGCAGGGTTTAAAAAAATATTATTTCAGTGAAGCAGAAAGAAAAAATCAATCATGTGGGCAACACTAAGTACCTCCTTACTGCTTCCAGAGGATTGCATTATTTTATTTATTACTTTTTCTTATTTTTTTATTTAAAATTTTATGTATTTATTAATTTCCATACGTGCTTAACTAATTGTCCATTATTCATAATAATACTACTACTAATGATAGCAATAATGACAACAATAATAATAAACCAACATGTTGCTTTAAAAAAATCTAAACTAAATTAATAAAAAAAATAACAATTTGTAAAGCATATTTTTTTTTTTAAATTTTGAATATATTTTAAATATTATTAAACTATTAATTTTTAAGTAATTCTTTATTTAGGTTTATTATATATTTATTTATATTTTTTGTTTGTGTAGTTTAATTTTTTTAACACAAAATGTTGGTTTATTATCAAATAAAATAAAATAAAATAAAATAAAATAAAATAAAATAAAATAAAATAAAATAAAATGTATGTTCATTGAACCTAGAATCGGCTGACACATTTGTTTTAGATTTTTATCTTGAAAAAGAAAACATAAAACAAATGGACCAGAATCTCATCGTCCAGACTTTTTTTTCATCATGGACAGATGATTTTCCTCTTTTCTTTTTCTTTTGGACGTTTCTTTGAAAGCTTTGATCCTTTCATTCTTACTTACACTGTCATTAACAGCCTTCAGCTGTTTTGTGCTTTTAATGTTGTGTTTTTTTTTAAATTGATTGATTGATTGAACAATCCAACTAGTGACAATTATATGATGCAATAATGAATGAAAATGGAATTACAAAGAGAATACAAAACACTCTTTTAATATTAAAACACTGGGGTTGACAGGATAATGGAAATGGTGAGAAAGTGGTATTCCATAACAGTTTTAACGATTCCAAAAAGAAATTGCATTTGTTAATGTGGTCATGTATCTCTGAAATAACATTCTAATAGGTAGAAAAACATATTTTACCAATGGATCAATAACCCATACCCATAATCTGATCAATAATCTTTCCTCCAGGACTAAATATTAAAATAAAAGTAATTAAATAAATCATCAGGTGTTAAGAGCAGGGTGATTAATAAATCAATCAGCAAAATGCATTTAAATATGAATAAATCTTTTAATAAGTCATTATTCTGTCACATATTGACAATTCTCTCCTTTATGGCTCAGAGCTGCAGTCGATCAATCAGCATGATCGCTTTTATTGGAAGGTTTATGCCTACAGAGGCAGAACTCTGGTTCAACATCTGGAATAACTCAGACACCAGAGTGGTCTCTCCTGCTCTGATGGAGGTTTCCTGTGGATCCGTTACCGTGGTAACTTGTGTTTCATTAGATTACCTCCTCCTGACAGATAAATGGACTCTCTCCCGCCATATTGGTTAGCTGATAAAAGAGGATGATGTCATGCAGCAGCTGTTTTTTACCCTGATCCAGAACCCTTCAACATTTATGATACCAGAAACATATTTTAACCCCCCCCCACCCCAACTGCTACAGGCTGCAGTTCCTCTATAAACCACCAGAGGCTGCATTTCCTCTACCGACCATTAGAGGCTGCAGCTCCTCTGCTGACCACTAGAGGCTAACTTTTCAGCCTCCATGGATATCATATCCAGGTGGAATTTTAATGAACCTCATCACATAAAATTATATAACATCACAAATTTAATGTGTAACTTCCAGTCACAGACTTAAAGCACCATAATTCAGGACTGAACACAGTATGAAGTCAATTACATTTGTAATAATTTAGCTTTTTTATGATAGCTGTTGATGGTCTGTTGATTGGCAGCAGGTATAGCCAATGGCTAGCTGTAATCACTTTGGTCCTGACTCCTGAGTTGTGAATAAAGCCCGGAAACGCTTTTTTGTCCAGCTGTGGATGTCCAGCAGCGTGTCTTAGCTGAAGGGTCTAAAGTCTGGTTTCTGGTTCCACGTAGCAGCGATGCACATCGGCTACGTATAAAACAGACATTGTTGTTAGTGTGTATGGTCGTCTGTTGTTATCAGCGTCGCCGTGTAAACACCTTCAAACACTAGGTGGCAGTGTGGGTGATTTTAGCGTTAGCAGAGTTTATGTGGGTGCTTAAAGGAAGATTTTAAGATAAATAATCTTTTCAAGAACAGAACAATTTGCAGTGAATGTATGGGAATGTTGTGTTTGTCGCCTGGCAACAGCAGCGGTGGTGGAGGCAGTCTCTGCAGGTGACACAGGTGAGGACGTCATGGATGAAAACTGACATCTGCACTGCAGAGACGCTCCGTCACAGTGACATATATGATTGTTCCAGACAGAAGAAAAGCTTTGATCTCAGGACGTTCACATGGTTCATATGCTAACTGCTTCTTTCTTGTTTCTGCAGGTTTATCTCATTAATGTCACCTACTCTGACAACACCTCCCACATCATCTACAGAAGATACAGCAAGTTCTTTGACCTCCAGGTAAACGTCCACCTCTCAGCAGCTCTGACAGAAAATACACAAACTGGTTTCTGTTGGAGCTCAACACAAACACAACTCACGTTTTAAAACCAGAAGTGAGACATTTAAATTTAAATTTTAAATTTGATGGCTGCAACACATCTGAATATAGTCAAGGCAAGTTTATTTATAGAGCACATTTCATGTACAAGATGATTCAAAGTGCTTTACATAAAAGCATAAGTGTAAATAATATAATATAATGTAATATAACATAACATAACATACCTACAGTTGGACATGTTTTTATTTATTTCATTTACTTCTACAGCTATGCAATCATAGATATCATAAAATCACCATAAAGGCATCATGAAATTCCATTTTTTTTCACTTCATGTTACAGTTTTGTTGTAAAATTGTGAATTTTGTATAATTGCAACATTATGTATATACTACTACTATTCATCCCCATGAGGAAATTCAGCCTCCGCATTTGACCCATCTGGACCCAGAGTGGTGGGCTGCCGCGGTGTGGCACCTGGGTGGGGGTTTCAGGTGCCTTGCTCAGGGGCACCTCATCCATGGATGTGGACGTGCGTAAGCACTTGTTCAGTACTCTGCCCGCCCACATCATTGGTACCAGCAAGGGATTGAACCGGCAACCCTCTGGTTGCCACCCCAGTTCTCTAGCCGGTACGCCATGGAACCCCTAAAATCAAGAATTTCATAGAACTGCAATGTTTTAACATAGAACCCAAACTTTATCACAAAATAACACATTTTTTATTGAAAAATATCAATCACAGTTACTTTAATATTCTTTGAACCTCGTGTTCCAGCGATGCACTGTTGGTTGAGCCCAAGGGTCCCCCAACTGGGTGACGTTAATAAATGTTTAGCACACACTCGGTAAACACAGTGCGTAACACGCAATCATTTTGGAAGAATATAGTGATGCTGCACATCAAATTAAACAGCAGAATCTGGGCTAGAAGACTCCATTAACCAAAGAGCCAACTGACCCCTCAAATGAAAGCTAAGAGTCCTCTGAATCAAAAGATGAGCATCAAAACACTACAGCAAATTATCAGATAAATAGAAGTCAAAGAATGACAAAAACAGAAATTGATGTTCATATTTTGGGATGGGGCAGCACGGTGGCTTAGTGGTTAGCACTGTTGCCTCACAGCAAGAAGGTTCCTGGTTCGAGCCTCCACAGGGGC
>JBAMYA010024360.1:0-16462 GCA_037176975.1 Arrhamphus sclerolepis | reverse complement strand
CTTGGTTATAACTGTAATAAGATATATTAAAGTTCTACTGTACACAAAGAGGAGTGTTGACAAAATCATTTCTGAATTTATAGTGGTCTAGTGGTCCAACTAGACCTTTTATGGATGTCTGCATTTTTAAATATTTAATAATTTTCATGATTACAGTCTCAGCCCCACAAGAACCCAAAATTCTGGAGTGGAACATATAGAATTTTTAAAGCTCTTGGTGGCATGGCTCTTTGTTCACATACAGACCATTAGCTTTCTGAAAATACTTCCATACACTCATTTACATGACTGCTAGTCCAAGGTTTTGTCATCATGTGATTGAGCTTTGTGTCTGACCCCTTCACACCGCTGGGTAGTTCAGAGAGGACTCTTCCTCTCTGGAACAAAAGTGTTTGTGTGTTTGTGTATAATTAAGCATGTTGATCTGAAGGGTCATGAGTAGAGACCCTCATTCACTTTGTCTATCTGGGGTTACGCTGCGGTCATTGCATTTAATAGCTTTGCAGCTTTAATGCACTGGAGCACTTCAATTGAGAAGCTGCGATAATGAAAATCTCAGCAGACAGTCTTCAAAATGTCGGCTCACATGTGGCATTAAAGTAAAACACACCACTCGCTTTCTAAAAGTGCTGGACTGGTTAAATACAAAGTTAACCAGTAACTTCTATAATTTCTTCAATCAATATTATTTGATGACCATCAGGACCAAATGTTTCCCAGCACAATAAGCATCCTGCCTGTCTTCCACTGGTACAACTGTCTGCTTTTTCTCCACATTACAGCTCAGATGCTCACCGTCAAGGGAAAGTAATAAATTATTATTTATCTTCAATGTAAACCCCACTCTTCATGGTTGGACTAACCCACTTAGATAATGTGGTTTATGTCTGTCATTCCTGATTGTAAATGTTCAACTGGACTTAAGCTGGTCTTGAGTGTACCAGCTAAAAACCTGGACTGGCAACTGGAGGGTCGCCGGTTCAATCAGCGGCCGGTACCAATGATGTTGGTGGGGGGAGCCTGAACAAGTGCTTCCCCACGTCCACATCCATGGATGAGGTGCCCCTGAGCAAGGCACTTGAAACCCCCACCTGAAACCAGTGGGCTGCACTGTGGCTCTAACAGTCCAGATGGGTTAAATGCAGAGAATTAATTTCCCCACGGGGATTAATAATAGTATATGAAAAAACAAACAAACAAAAAAAAAACATACTGGCAACACCAGAGGCGATTTCTCTAAGAATGCAAGGCTTCCTAAAATGTCAAAAATTAAATGGTCAAATAACATTTCATTGACTACAAATGTGTTAGAACACATTCATCTTGAAGACAAGTTCATTCAAAAGCGTCAATGTGTCAGATTTCAAGAAATCGTTTTCTTATATGATCTATGATCAACGCATTTGCATTTGCCCGTAGAAGCTGAGCATCCATTCACTTCAATGGGACTTCAATGGGAACAGTTTTTTTTCATCGCCTCAAAACTCAACGGTCATTGGATAAATGCCATGATTTAGTCACACCCCCGGACGCTCAGCATCTCTGGAGGTGAATGGAGCTGTGGGCTGGTCTGGACGCTGGGCTTCCACATGATGATTGGAGGATCAGTCGAAAAGCTGAATCTTGTTTTGACTGACAGCTACTTTGAGATATAAACCATCACTTCATCATTAGGAATCATTAGATTTTGCAAGTGAAGTTAAAAGACAAACTGCAATCCGTTTCATGGTATTTGCTTGTTGAAATTACTGGACCATTTACATTATTTCTTACACTGTAAATTAAGCATACTCATAGTATTTCTTTGTTTCAGTTTAACATAATTTCAGCATTTCCTTATGCGAGTTTAATATTGTTTCATTAGTTTGTCCACAAACCATTTTCTTGAAAAGGAGCGGCAAAATTTATAGACATCCCACAATAGCAGATGCCCAGTCAGATGTCCCAGAATCTAAAGCGAGCGGCCAAGAGGCTCAAACTTTTCTGTCCACAACTATCAAGCACCACATCACAGAAAGAAAGGAGGGAAAAACAAAACAAAACAAGGAGCTTCTGTCATTCACATTCATGAATTTACATTGAAATAAATTGACAAATTTTATGATGTAAGGTGACAATGAGCTTCCTCTCTTTAAAATACCAGCAGCCGTCACTGGGCAACACCTTACAAGACCTTCTGGTGATGGATGTCCTCTGAATCCTTATGTCTCAGACGTTGTGACAAAATCCCAACTGGGGAAATCATCACTTTATGTTTCAAAAAGGAAGAAAAGTATTTAATTCAAATCAGCTTACATTCAAGTCAATTAACGTCAGTTTAGTTCAGTTCATATGATATTCAAATTGGTAATATTATGTAGGCAAAAAAACCCAAAACACTCAGAGTTTTAATGATTATCACTGTCTCCCTTCTGATTTAAACATGTACTGATCTCTTATAGTCCTTCATGAAATATTAGTTTCATCGATTTTACTGGGCTCTGGGCAATTCAGAAGTTGCTAAAGCTTATGATTTTACACATCTGTGCCCAAAAAACATCTGTTAGCACAAAAACATTAATCCACAGTAAATAAATAAATGCATAATAAGAGAATGCACTGCATAATGTAAAAGCATTGAACACTTTCTTGTGTACATTTTCATAATCTATAAAGACAAACAGCTGCAGGCATACTGTTAGAACAAGTCTTTAATCTTACAACTAACAACCTTCGATCATTTTTCATGTTGGTGCATCAAAGTATTATTGACCTTTCATGCATCTTTGCTCAGCAGACAGCATATGCAAGAAATTGATTACAATCAGTCTCAAGCTAATAGCAAACATTCATGAAGACCCCATTAGTCTTTCACCGCTCACAAATCAACATCACAACACTCCATTTGACCAAATTCAGGAGGAGAGACTTAAGGGGACTAAAGAAGAGCAGTAAATGGTATTCAAAATAGTAAAATGTTTATATTTACTTCCTCATAAAAGCATAAGTTTCTCTCTTAAGCTTAATTTGAGAATGCTTATAAGGTATCAAACATATGGCTGTCAAATCAATTTAATGTGATGAGATTCTGATTTGATTAGTTATTAGTTAAGTGATGGGTTAATACTTCCATTGAGTTATTTCATGTTATAGGTGCAAGGCAAAGACATAATTTCCCTGCTTCTCCTGCATGTCCAGCTTTGTTTATGATGAGTGTTTTCTGTATTTCACACACTCATCCTAATGGCTGCTTATCATCACCTGTTTATAATGCTGTCATTCATGAGTCCCAGTCCAGGTCCTCAGAAGTCAGTGTTTGTGGAGCTAAATCAGGTTTAGTGGTTTAAAAGAACTTGTAGATGAAAAAGTGAAATGTAAAACTGAAAATTGAAGTTTTGACAAGCCTTTAACGCTTTAGTCTCTTAGACCACCTCCTAGTTATGCTGCTGTAGTCCTAGGCTGCTGCGGGAAGTCCCACTGTGCACTGAGAATCTTTTCTCTGTCTCTCTTTACTCACTTTAAGATCATTCTGAATAATTTAATAACATTATCATTGTGTATTTTCTGTAGTCTCTCTCCCTTCCCAGTACTAAAACTGAGCTGTTTGGTCATAATCATCCTCCCTTTGTTTGGAGGACAGAGGGAACTCCACTGCGTTATGGAGTGGCTTTGCCACAGAAGGGAAATGTTATTTAACAAAATGGATACTATGTGGTAAAAAGATTTTGTGACGACTTGAGCCAAAAAGTCAAAGGTCAAAACTCCAAATTAGTTGTGGGTGGTACAGTAAAGGCATGCACAAGCATGAAAGCCCACAAACTTGACTCAGCTCCAACAGCTCTGTCTGGAAGAAGATGCCAAATTTGTGAGAAGCCTGTGGATGGCTTTCCAAAACGATTCAGCCAAGTTAGAGAAGCTCTACCAAATACGAATGAGACAGTGAATGCAAGTTTATGATTTCCCAAATCTATCAAATATGAAAGTTTACAAATGGAAAAAGAAAAGGTTTGGGGAATCCATCCATCTATACCTGTTTATTCCTATACAGAGTCGTGGGGTCTGCTAAAGTCTATCCTAGCTCTCTTCGGGTGAGGGACAGGGGTACACCCTGGACAGCTCGTCAGTGTTTTTGGAATCCTAACTGACCTATAACAGGAAATATGTCCTTAACTTTACTTGCAGAAATGAGTTGGTCTTTTCCTAAACTGTATCTAAACGTCTGCTTCAAGCGTAATAAGTGTGTTTGGTCTGCTGTTTGGCACATCCATCTAGAGCAGAGTCAATCTTACAAAATATCTCTTATTTTAGTGTTTTTCCAGGAATCAAACGTGAATTCATCCTATTCCGGATGTCTTTTTATCGTACGAAACAGTTCAAATTTCTCATTACTACATACAGTCTGAGCCACCCAGGAGCCAAAACACTTTAATGGAATAGCATTTAATATTTTTAGTCCTTGTGATTATGGGGGTGTTGGGTCGTACCCAGACCTGTAAAACCATTCCCTGTACATCCGTGTACTCACGGATGTACATGGAATGGTTTTGTCATCTCAGCAACACGAGAAACCAGTCTGATGGAGCTCTGTGTGTGTCAGAGTGGTCTGTCCCCTCGCTGGAACAAAAGTGCATAATTGAGCATGTTGATCTAAAGTGTCATGAGTACAGACCCTCGTTCCCTTTGTCTCCTTGGGGTTATGCAGTGGTCAGTGTCATTAATAGCTTTAATGCAGTTGAGCGCTACAGAGGAAAAGGTGCCACAATGAAGATTTTCCTGTTGGCATGGCGTGACATCACAACAAAGCCAGATACTTAGACAATTAGTTTTGTTTTGAAACTTTTTTTGAATAATGTTCATAATTTTTTGCAGAAACTATTACAGTGCCAAATAAATGTAAGAGATCTTCCACGGTTAGAATTAATTAGAATTAATTAGTGAGTATGTCTTTCTGTAGAAAAGCAAGATGACTGCAGAGGTGAAGGAAAGACAGCTGACGCTGGTGAAATTATGAAGCGAGTGAATGCACAATTTAAATATTCAATAACTGTGACATTATGGCATGAGTGACAAATGGTTGAATGTCAGAGTATTATATCTGTGTAATAAATATTATAAAAATCAAAAAATAAACTTGGAAGGAATCGAAGACGATGTATAACAGCATAATTCAGACAGGAAAGTCAAACGTAACAGGCTCATGGTTGTCATGGCTGCCTCTCACTTTAATGAGATTTCACCGTAGCAAAGAAAAAATCACTGAAGGAGCTTAAACTGGAATACTGGTGTCATCAGTGCATCCATTCACACTGGGAAGGAACATTTCTCAACTGGTGGCAGCAGGATGCTATTAAAATCATTAATCTCTTATGTGATGAACCTTTGGGGTTTGTAGCTGCCATGGGTCTAAGAACAAAAGAAAAAAGTACACTTCAGACCTAAGCCACTTTCTTTGGGTTGTTTTACAGTATTTTGTGTGAAGAAAGGGCATAAGGTAGGTGATAGTTGTGATGCACAGACAGATAAGATCATGCATATTCAGGTTAGGCTGTGTAAACAATCTGTTTAGATCCTCAATACACTCTCCGATCACAAATGTGCCTCCATTCTGCCCTCCATTCCCCTCAAGCATGCAGCCAGCTGTCCACCCACTCCTGAACCCCTCAGCTTCCTTGCAGGAGTGCCAGCTGAATGGTGTTGAAAGGCCTTGAGAAGTCAAAAAAAAAACAAAAAAAACACTCACAGCGCTTCCAGCAGCCTCCAGGTGAAGCGACGCCTGATGCAACAGTGGTCCATCTCTTTGCACACCACAGAGAGAAGGTGGTTGAGGATCAGCCGCTCCATCATCTTCATCAGGTGGGAGGTCAAGGCGACAGGGCTGTAGTGGTTCCACTCCTTGGCATTTGGAGTCGTAGGAACACCCCCCCCCCGACACACACACACACACGCCCCATTCACTTTGACAAATAAAAAACCCTGCTCCTATGTGCATATCCAGCATCCATTTTTAGTATCTTGCTTTTACTATTTCTTTCATCTGAAAAAAAAAGGTGAATGCATGCTATGTGTATTAGCTGACCCCAGATGAGCTTTCATTCAGAATGTTTTCTAAATCAATAAACAGCTCTGGAAAAGGTCTTCGTTATGGGCCAGAGTTCAAAACTGCATGCACACATACATACACACGCTGCAGTGGATCTTGTTTTCTGTCCTTCCATTTGGACCAGAGACCCTGCTGCGTTGTTTGGAACAGGAACGTGTCTGCTGGGTTGGTGCACAAATGAACCTCACATCAACATCAAGCTGAACAAACAGCGCCGGGGCCTCTCTGCTCCACAGGATGAGCACAGATTCTCTCCCCTCAACATGTAATCGACTTGTCTGTCTCGTTCTTTTTATAGGATCAAAACAGGTTAAGTGTTGTTTGAAGAAACATGCATTTGTTAAAGGTCCTCCTTGTCAAGACAGTGAAGAGCATCTGTAGCCTGCAGCTTATCAGTGATTATATTTGATGCAGGATAATTAGGATAATTAATCAGTTGAATTTTCTGTCTGTAACCGAAACAATACATTCACTCACATGCAGCACAATAATATTTGTTCTTTACTTTTACATCATAAAATAAAACTCCAAGGTTTGTTATCTTTAACAAAGTGAGTGAAATGTCTTATCATCTCCTTTGAGTCCCTTTAAATGCATCTCAGTTATTTCCTTGTGTCAGGAAAATCCTGACAATGACCTAAACCCAGTGGGAAACCAGGCCCTTTCAACAACAAATCTGGCTGACATCCCACCGCCACCAGAGGCTAGCCCACCACCAAAGCCCACCACCAAAGCCCACCACCAAAGCCCACCACCAAAGCCCACAACCAAGGCCCACAACCAAAGCCCACCACCAAGGCCCACCACCAAAGCCCACCACCAAAGCCCACCACCAAAGCCCACCACCAAAGCCCACAACCAAGGCCCACCACCAAAGCCCACCACCAAAGCCCACCACCAAAGCCATGTCATGAGGTGGAAATCAACCAAAATGCAAAATAAATGATGTCCAATGATAGGATTTTTGTTGCGGCTATACTGTACTACTAGAATAGTGTTTTTCAAAAATAATGAAGGTACTTGGAAAAAAAACAAAAAAAGACCAATTTTATTTTGCAAAAAGCACAATGATTAAAATGAACTCCTGCTGCAGAAAACATTACCTAACGCATGACCTCACCACCACCTTTCACTGACTTCTTCGCACACTTTGGGTTCAGTCTTTCCAGTTTTGACGAAGAGCATAATGTTTCTCATCAGACCCAATAAAATTAAACTTGCTTTCATCACTAAAGAGAACTGTGGACCGGTTCTTCTCCGTCCACACAACATGGTCCTCATAAAAAATGTTAGTCCAGCCTTTTGATTGAGAGGTTTGGTTACTGCAGAGCAGACTTTCAGGCTCCTAAACGTTGAGCCAGATCCTTACCCTGCTCAGCGCTGAACTACTGAGCAATTCCAGCTGCTGTGTTGAACTGATTGCCTTTTGAGATTCTTTGAATTATCCTGTCCCTTTGTTTTTTGCAATTATCTTTCATGGATGACCAGCCTTTTTGGGGGACTTGAATTAATTTCTGAGTCTGTAAAGATGGAATGTTGTAAAAATGACTGATTTGGACTGAGACGGACATCCTTTTTGGCTGTCATCTGGACAACCTGCTGCTGGAGGGTTTCAGTCTCCAATGTCTCGCCGTCTAGTCAGTGAAAACTGGAAAGTCAGGCTGCCAATTAAACAGGGTTAGTTAGATAATTAAGGGGCCAGATTAACACCAATATCTGGGAGGTATCTGAGAATGTTTTTCAATTTTGATCAGTGCTCTTTTTTAAAAATCTTTTTTTCAGACATCATTTAAGGGACTACAGATGGAAACTAGCTTAAGCTAAATCTGGTGCAAAGCATCTTTTATTAAGGTTTTTCTTTTGCACCTTTTCCCTGTCTTAAATATACTAAATATACTAAACTAAAGGTTTTATACTGAGCTTCAGAATATATGTAACTCATGAAATGTGTTTAAAATACTATTCTTTTACTTCTGTTTGGATCATTTAAAATGACTACTGAGCTTGATGTTTAGGAAATTGTAAATTTTCATCACAAAATCCTGAACCGGGAGTCAAACAACTGTCGTCTACCTTTCCCACATATTACATGATGAAGACAAATAGTCCTAGATTGGGCTTTTAGCAGCAGCAAATCATCAAATCAAAAACACTATATAAATATATATGCAATGAAAATTAATGTACACAGATTTATTTGTAAACACCCACTGAAACACTGTTATTTTAACCCAGAATGACATTTCAAAATGATAAAAAGCACTGTGGGTGATACCAGTGGATGTCTGGTGCCACAGATCCACAGCAGCACCAGACAGGCCACTCTGCCCGGCAACCATCTTATCAGCAACAGAGCCTCACAGAGGGACGGTGTTGCGGGGTTAGTGGGTCCCCCTGCCACCCACTTACCCACCAGCACTGGTCCCTGCTTGACATATGAAGATATTTGTGTGGGACGTCTAGATGAAGGAGGGGCTGCTGTCCACATCGCATCCACCTCTGAGTCCTGCCTTTTGTCCATGTTTGTCCTTCGTTTTTGTATCCACGTGCACAGCTGATCGGGATCTACTGAGATCAGTAAAGCAGAGACTGTCTGAAGAGGCAGCTGTGAGGCAAAGCAGACACCACAGAGAGGAAACAGAACAGGCCACATTAGACGGCATCTTATCTGTCATTCTGTCAGCTGGAGGAATTTTCAACGGAGTTTCACAACAGCACAGGAAATCTAAGAGCAGGAGATTTGTGAATGCACAAGCTGAGTGAACGAGAAGCAGGGAATTTGTAAGTAGCAGTGCGCCTGAGTGAATTTAGATTTCAGTTGAAAGTATCTGCATGCATTATGAAATATAAACAAAATAAATCCTGCTTTCATATTAAAAAATATCCCCTTTAAAAATTGCTTCAGAAATGTCATTGTGTGAGACAAACTGCCCTTTTTACAACTTGCATTGTTCAACTTTACACAAATGCAGTGCCATTACTGTTTGTGGTGAATGTAGTTATAGGTTTAGCTGCTAGTAATCGTAGGATAATTAATTAAATAAGGTTGGAGATAAGATGGCGCTGTAGACTGGTTTAACAGCTTGTCTTAAAATTTCATCAAAGTGGTCTTAATGAATTGAACCTGAAATTGCTACACTGATATATTGGGTGTACTTTTTAAGTGGCCTGCTGAGCTTGTATCCACACGTCTGCATTGATCAGTCATCTGCAGGCAAATTTATGTTGAATGATCTCTACATTACCAGTAATTGCAAATTTAGGTCTCCTATGTCACTCAAGTCCCCACCTGGCTTCACTCCATCAATCACTTAACATTCATGGCAGCAAGACTAGAAAACTGGATTGCATGTGCCATTTTTAAAACTTTACAATGGCATTGCATTATTTGCAGTAATACAGCCATACAGCGAGACATGTCATGAAGTTGAAGTGAAAGTGAAAATCCATCACAGAAGAGTGGCAGCAAGCAGAACAGTTGGCCCTGATACAGTGAAAAGAGCACACACACCAACAATCTGAGCCCAGAGAGAGCAGCGACCAGTCCAAGCTGAAAATCCCTCTTCCCAATGACTTCTGGGATTGCCCCCAGCTTCCTGTGACCTAAAGCAGGATAAGCGGATTTAGAGAAAGGATGGCAAGATGAACAGAGCAAAAACACAGCCTTATCTGATATACAGGGTACCCACACAGCCGGTTCACGCATCCACCAGCTGCTCCGTTAGACAATAAAGATGACTCAGGGTATTTCCAAAGTGCAAAAGGATTCAGACTAAATGGGGCTCAAGTTGACATGAAAACATTGCCCTTTAGGCTCTGTGAATGAAACTGTGTAGCACTTACATCTGATAGTAGAATCTCATATACAATCACACTTTAGTTTAGTTTTTTTTGTTTTTTCTTTTTTCTTTTCACACCCTAATATATGAAAGTTATAACTGAAATAAATCGAACTATGCATGTTGATGTCTGTGGTACAAAAAAAGGTAAAGCAAAGCAAAAATCATGAATGTGGGATATTTTTGAAGCAGAAGAAAATGTTTTAAGTGCTTCAAAACCTTTTTTATTATATTATTATTGTTATTATCATTATTATTATTATTTGATCAATCATAAAAATTAGCTGTAAAATTGAAGATTTCCTTTGTCATTTAATTTGCGGTAACTCTGGATGGCTTTTCATCCAACTTCCTGCCATTTTTTTTTTCCTCCACTGAAGCGCTACATTATCTGCCTAAATGAATACGCCACCACTGTTGAAAGCTGGGTTCAAAGTTTCAGGTGTTGAAAACAAGCTTCAGACATGCAGAAGCTGCTTCCTGGACTTTATCACAGACTGCAGTTAAGGTACGATTAAACGCCTCTGTGCATCAAAAAGACTAGACGTCCACCACTGTCACAAAGGAAACAATCATTACCAACTTCAGATTCAGAAAGGGACATGTTAATTTCATCATTTTTCCTCTGCTCCCACAGTTATTTACTAAAGATAAGCTAACAATTAGAAACGCAGCTCTGTCCTCACATGTCGTCTCTGTGTTATCACATTGGGCTTTGAATATGTGCGGTGAGCTGGAAGGAAGACCACAGAATAACTGGCACAAATACTTGAAGCTGCTGACACATCCAGTCTGCTGCGTGCCATAGGAGCATGAAATTAAGTTCTCCTCAACCGACCACTCAGTGCAGATGGCAGCAATGTTGAGCTGTGTATCCCGAAAACAATATTTTCGGCACTCAAGCGAATGGTGAAGACAGACATGAGCAGCAGGAGGTTGGAGGGAGGTGAGGAAAGATCTAGAGGTGGTAGACTAGACTGATCAGGTGGAAAAACAGAAAAAAAAGACAAGGACCAACAACAAAACAAGTAAAAGTACTTGGTCAGAGTGGGGGAGAGATGTTTCTGAGACTTGTTCAAATACTGCAGATGCACCTGCTGACAACCTGCTCTCAGATCACATGGGCGAAGTGGGTTTGTGATCAGAACTGTGATCAGAACTAACACAGAACAAACACATTTACCCAGAAATGAAGGGTGTGTACTCAGGTATTTAGTTTACCTTAATGAATCATAAGACAGCAGAGACATACTTATCAAAAATACACCAGTTATTAGGACTCGTGTAGGTTGAATGTTAATCAAAGCATTTGATGAATGAACTGAGTACAACAGAGACAAAAATATGAAGAGAGCAAAACGTAATGAACTGAGATGGAGGGGAGATGTGATATACATCAGTCAGCTGTAACATTAAAGCCACTCACTTAATACTGAGCAGGTCCATGAGCTCCCAAGAACTCTGACCAGTCAGGGTCTAGACCAATCTGAGGACGGTCTACTGTCTGCTACCAGGGTGTTAACAACAGACTCATGGGTTGGGCTCTCTGTGGAACAGTGTTGGTCCCAACACTTTGCTATCTGAAGAATTCGGAGACCAAAAGAACTCTTTGTTTTGATTCTCAAGCAAAAATGAAAAAATAAAAATGCAGAGGGGCCCACTGCTAAACTGGTGGAGGTGGCTGCTGTATGGGGGAAATGTTAGGAGGTGTGACTGGTCTGCAGAATATTCAGGTAGGTTGCAAATGCTGAAATAACATTCATGAGAAAGAAAACTGCTTATGAGCCAGACCACTTTTATCACATCTTCATACCGTTCCCTCTCTAAACAGGTGATGTTCACACCACTGTTATTATAAAGAACGCTGTCAGTTGCATTTAAATAAAAAGTAAATAAAGTATTAGATGAGTGAAATTTGAAATTCACAATGGATAGAATCATAAGTTATGTAACTGTGTTAAGAAGTGATAGACTTAACTTGCTTATAAAATTCATTAGGGTATGCCAAACTAAATGTTCCTCAATATACTTGCTCATGTGCGCAAATACACACGAACGTAGACCAATGCAGCCTCTTCAGTCAATAGAAGGATGAATCATTGTTAAAATGTTTCCAGCATGTGCTTTATAAGATTAATTGTCTGATGAAATCCATTTCAGCTTTATAAAGTAAAAGAGAGAAAACTTGGGGTTGTGGAACTAAACCTGTTCTTGACCAGGTTTAGTTCACAGTTACTGGTAATATAACAAGCTCCATTTGCAGAGCCCTAAACACAGTATATATGGGGATTTGTTTTTGGGAGACTGTTTGCTGTAACAATGCAGTTGTTGCATTGATTTATCGCCAAGACGAATTGTTACGACAAAGGAATAATCTGCTAAACACAAACTTCCTTGCTTTTTGTGCTTAGTTTGTCTATATCTTTCATCACTTTTCAATTCAAGTGTCAGTGTGTTCTCAGTAATGCTCATGAGACTGATTTTCTACATTGAGGTGACTTTCATCATTGTAAAATCCTCATTAGTGACTGAGACCGAAACCAATCCCCACCTGGTAATCACCTCTGACATTGGTATAGAAGCTGAACTTGTCTACAAATTTGTCCCATTAATCACAAACACTCCACTGGGCTCATTCAGACCCTATTCCATCAGAGTTAAAACTGTTATACATCACTGTGCCTGGGATACTGAGGGTGTGTGTGTGTGTGTGTGTGTGTGTGTGTGTGTGTGTGTGAAGATAGCATTTACAGCACCAGAATACAGATTAGCGGTAAAACATACAAATGTGGAACAGCTTTTACTGTCGTTTGTGGGCTTTTACAGCCACACGTGTACTCAGTCACTTTGGTCTTGTCATAAAATTGACATGAAGCAAAAAGCATGATATCTGGTGGAAATAAATCAGGTTAACTTGTGCCCTTGTAAAGCAGAATACAGACTTTCAGATGTGAGCCAGATGCTGTGTGAGGGTCTATTTTAAGTCTCGCCATGGTATCTTCCTAAGCAGAAATGATTAGATTTTAATGCCCAGAACGAATCAAACTGTCAGCAACAGACAAAGCTGGCCATCATTACCTGAAAAAAGTTTGAAAATGTGTAAAGGTCAGTAAATCTTCAAAGAATTAGGCCATAGGTCTCCGAAGGCACGATGCTAGGGCCTTTTGTCTTTGCAGTATATATCACTTCTTCTGGTCTGTTCATGGTTGTTGGCTTCCTGTTTCACAATGACAAAGAGCACAGTAAACCTGTTGTTCCAGATGACTGTTTGGGAAGGGCATAGGTTTGGTCTCAATGTTGGCTGGGATACGTAAACACCCTCCTGACCACAGACCACACCTATACATTGTCTGAACTATGCTACTCTGGTAGGTTATGGTTGTGTTCACTGCATACAAACAAAATGATTCATACATTAAAATATTTTGGATAGTCTTAACGCATTATGTTTTTAAAGCTCGCAACCTGACCATAAGGAGATGACCAAAACCAGAACTGGTTGGGAAATTACCGCTAATTTCTATCAATACGAACATAAATTAACACTGTTCACAGTGGTACAGCTGATGGGCCTCATTCATAAAATCTTCATAAATATGTTTTGTCAATAATCTGAATACTATTCAGAACCAGGAGTGTTGAATCATAAAATTAGTGCTTGACAAATCATAATCCTATGCTGCAGATAAATCATGATATCATGAGTATTTTGGAAAACTGTCATATGGAGAGCATACCGATAATCCCCACAGAGTTGTGTTAATGATGATGATGTAAATCAGTGGAATAAAGAGCAGTGCTGCTTCACTGGTCTCGCCCCTGGGGTTTAAAGGATGGTTCCTTTATGACGTTTTGGAAAAATGAGCAACAAGGATCAACCCTCAGAAGCAGCCTTTAAACTAAAACATGTTCAGTGTTCAGCTGTTTCCATGCACTCAGTGTTTATATCTGTGTGAACAAAATCTCAAGGGACTTGAGACAGCAAACATAGATCTACTAGAAAGTGGCTGGAGCTGATATTTATTACATTTCTCCTCTTTTTCATGTCCTAATCATTGTCATTCTTCCTCTTTATTTCCATATGGCTTTATGGATGATGGACTCCCCATTAACAAAGGCTCTTCAACGACTTTCAAGGGTTTCAAGTCAAAACTACCAAACGTAGAGCTTTCAAATAAAAAAGAATGGACTTAAATGATAGAAACATTACTTATTTAAACAGAACATCCGATCAAATACAATATTTTACAGTTCTGTATGTGTCAAATTATCTTGTTAACAATATAACTTGATCATTTATGAGTGTGAAAGTATTGCTTTTACGTTCACAACTTGCATAGAGTTTAATGAAGGATAATAAATATCTTGTATCAAAAATAACAGCCAAATTAGAAGTATAAACTTTAATTAGAAAGAAGCAATTAGCAAGAATATGCCCACATGGACACACATGGATCAGATTAATACGTAAAAGTAGTGAACCTTTTTAACTTTTAATTTAAATCTGCATATAAAAGTATTTTGTTTTATTTCATAATTTTGTCCTTATACATCTCCATGACGGATTTGAAATTGTAGACGTTCATCTTTGATTTAAAGAGGACCTATTATATCCCTTTTTCAACAAGGTAGAATAGGTCTATGAGCTATACCAAACATGTTCAGGAAGTTCTTTGCACAAAATCACTCACATAAAGAGATCTCACCAGCTCTATTCTCCCCAGTTTCACTCCAGTCCAGAATTTGCCATTTAAGGGTGTGTCACTTAATTGCAAATAAGCTGTTGCTGGCCACGCCCCACCTAGGCCTATTCCATCACCAGAGCACTCTGGGTAAATGTATAATTTCAGAGCAGGGTCGTTAAAAATGTGATGTGATCTGATCATGCTGGCGGTTGGCTGAGCTGTAGAAGACACTCATCAACAATGTTGCGGTCTGGACTTGTTCTGGCCACTCCAGACCCACCGGAGCCTGCTTGTGTTTTTCCATTTAGCAGAAGCTAAACGTAGTTGCAGCTAGGACCCGCTCTGATTCAGCTCTGTTCTAGGGTGACCATATTCTAGAAACCCAAAAAGAGGACACCCAGCCTCTTGGAGAGACAAATGCAAAAATACTCAAAGATAGTCAAAGATGACAAAGTAGCTTAATTAACCATACATTTATTTGAAACATCCCTTTTCTATATGAAATGAAAATTTTCTAATATGTAAACATAAATGATGCCTCATGACCAGTGACACCTGGTGAGGTTCATGGCTAGCGAGGCACTGACTCCTTCAGAGTCAGATTTACAAATAAATGAACCCAACAGAGTAGATTATTCACCATTTGGTCAGCAGTAGTTAAGAGGTTATGTTTCATATGTCATATCAGCATCTTTTTAAAAGGTTCTCTAATGGCCTTTATTGGATAGAGAGAAAAGAAAGGGCAAAAAAAAGGGGAAGACCCATTTAGCACAAGCTTAACGTAGCCATGGTTACGTTTAGCTTGTGCTAAAGGGCAAAACACGTACAAGCTAGTAGTTTAACTGTGATAGAAATGCAAAACTTGTTATTTGAAAGTACAATCTCCATCTTCTGACTTGCCACTGACAGTAGGTACAGATCCCTCCGTCAGTTTGCTAGCTAATCCTGCTGTGTACTGTCCAAGCTTCTCAAAGCAATCTGCCCTGAAGTGGTTCGCAGACGCAACAAAATTGTTGCTGGAACATGGCCATTGAAAATTAAATGGAGCCATGCAGGTATTTGTTTCTCTTTGGCTGGGCTTATTTGTTCTTTGCAGCCAACAATAGAACACTTCATGTGTTACTTGCCTTTGCTTGTAGCCATAGTGCTTGGTGTCAATGCTCGTAAAACCAGCAAACCAAAAACGGTGGATCCTCTACTAATCTAGTGGGTGGGGGCTCTGGGAGGGGTTAATCGGTGGGGGGTGCTGCCAGGCCAGGTCTTAAATGTCTTAATGGTTTATAAATGTCTTAATGGTCTTGGGCCTTCTTATCTCGCAGATCTGCTTTTACCCTACAAACCCTCGTGGACCATGAGATCCTCCGGCACGGGTCTCCTGACTATTCCTAAAGTCAGGACACGTATGCATGGGGGGGCTTCTTTTCATGCCTGCCGGGGGACCTCAGGGCTGCGGTGAATGTTCATGTTTTCAAGAGCAGGCTCAAGACCCCCTTTTTAGTCTGGCTTTTACTTAATATTTGTTATTTTTAGTTGTTGTATTATTTACTACACTATTTTATATTTTACACTACTATTTTATATTATTCATATGGTATGTTTTATCCTTCAGTGTTCCTCAGAAGGAGTCCTCTGCACCAGGGGTCCTGCCGGCCATGGCCGTGGGTGCTGTTCCTGGTACTGGCCTCTGTCCTTGGCTGTGTCCCTTGCATCGTTGTCCTGTGGCTGTGGCCTGGTTGACTCCTGGTGCAGATGACTCCTGTGATAGTGTTTCCTCAGCTGGCTCCTCTGTGCTCAGCCATACAAACATTTGTGTGTGTATACGTGTGTGTGTGTGTGTGTGTGTGTGTGTGTGTGTGTGT